>QRFB01006513.1:0-24131 GCA_008931105.1 Oenanthe javanica | reverse complement strand
CTCTGATATTTTTAAATATTTTATTATAAATAATTATGATACTTTTGATATTAGTGACAGTATTTAGATTTTTTGTTCTAAATAAATAATGCATATTTCAAAACTCACTAATATTGGAAGATGAAGTATTTTCTAAGTCATGTGTATAAAACTTTCAATATTTTATATACTTAGAAAATATTTCTAAAATTTTATTTTATTTGCGAGAAGTTGTAATTAGGAATACAAGGATTAAATGTCTATATTTAAAGGACTTGTGAATTTATATTCAAATATTTCTCGAGCTTACATATATCATTAATAATTGTTATGAGTATAATTGTAATATGCTTGAGTGACAATTATTAGATATAGTGTAGGAAGTTAGATGCTAATATTCAATCCTATGAATATTTAGTATTTAGGGAAATTATTTTATCTTATTAAAATTATGGATTGAAGCAATTCAATGTTTATTAGTTTCATAATTTTGATTTGATAAAATATTAGAAGCATAATTTCTTGCATTTTGAAATTATTGATAAATATCAAATAATGATATTTTGTTAATGTTTCCATGCAATTAATTATGATATTTTTAATATTAGTGATAATACATGTTGTTTATCTGAAACCACTAATAATAAAAATATGTCTTAATGCTTATTGTTCTACTGAATAATTGTCACATGTTATTTGATTTATATATGCATGTCTGTGGTAACTGTTTAGTATTACATAAGTATTACTATTAGTTTTCTTTCTTTGACTGAATTTTAAACTTGAATGTATTAAAAAGAAACTTTTGTCTATTTCTTTTTCAAAATGTCTTATTCAAAAATACATTCATTTTTCTATCAATTTTAGAGAAGAAAACTTTAAAATTCTTTTTCAAAACTTCTCTTTTGAAAATCGTTTGATTTACAGCCCTACTTTTTTTCCCATACCTAGGGTGTGAATCAAATTTTTTTTGAGGATAATTTTTCTCCAATCTCAAAATCTATTATCCTCTCTCAAAAGCTATTTTTAAAAGTTTTATCTTTAAAAGTTTTTTCTCTCTTAATTTTTCATTTTAAAGTGGCAGATACTTTGTGATTGCTATTTTATTTGGAGAAATTATTTTTACGTCAAGGTACCAATCACTTGTAAATTTATTTGTTTTTAAATACTTGTTTCAATATATGTTTCACGTTGATTCAGAGTACCTAAACAGTGGTTGTTGCTTTGAAGGCCTAGTGTTGTATTGTTAAGCATTCATTCACCCCAATTGTCATATTTTTATTTTAAGTCGGGGATACTATCAGGTGGACGAAAATGATATAAATCATAATTGCATTATGAGTCGGAAAATCATAGTCCTCTATCTGATAAGGATGTTTTGCAAAACTATTTTCAAAACTTACAGTACTTAGGTTATAAAGGAAAAGAGTCATTTTATTGAGATAGAATTTGGTAAGAGAGTTGAATTTCTTCTTTGGTATAAATTCCCGTGTTTTATTATGGGAAGTTTGCCTTATAAGAAATTCATAAGGGATATAATTTTTCTCTGATACTCTTTTCCGTGTTTTATTATGGGATAAATATCTTAAACAAAATTTTTATTGATATCATGTTCTTAAATGATAAATCTTTAGAACCGACAAAACTTTTTTTACTAAAAGTGCTTTAATATAATCCATTACCATTCCTTATTATATTTTTCCTTCTCTTTGAGATGAAAAATATGTTTTGGAATGTTAAAGTGATTATCTTTTAATATTGATTGATTCTTTCCGATGAGCCCTCAGAGGCTTTAGAAGCTGGCCAAGAGGTTGAAAACTCATTAATCTCTTACCCAAGCCATAATACCAAACACTCATTCATCCACTTCCATATATTAACCTTTGGAGATATAAGGAACTTATGTAAATTAGAGGTTGATAAGGGAGAAACTGCACTTGATGCAGCAAATAAGGATGAAGTCGGAAGTGCACCCACAACTCTACCTCTAGAGATGAAAAGTAGTATATAAATTGAGTTAACTGTAAGCTCATATGTATCTTATCAAAAGGATGTAGAGCTGAAAAGACAATAAAACTATCTATGGAATCACTCTCTCAAAAGGGTGAGTCCATTGAAATTCCCGTCACAGGGTTATGAGGGAAATGTAGGCTCTAAATTGTCATTCATTACATTATCTACTACGTCGCCCCTCCTGGAAGGAACATTTCCAGATCCTGAAAAGGAATGTCCACCTCTCGTTTACGGAGAAGGTGTGAGGCAACTCCTTGATAGAACAAGGCAGGATTCCCTAACAGATATTAATATCTTGGTATAACCCATAATAAAGAGGTGAGGCCCCACTAGATAGTGATTCAGCAATTGATATTGAGTCTGGTGCTGAGACAATGCTTATGCATGATAGATCAAGAACACCTCTAAGAGGCAATTCTCCACTTGATAGTGATTCAGTTCATTCTGATGAATCAGGTGTTGGGAATATAACTGAATTGACGAATATCACTTGCAGGTACATAAGGCTATATTTGGAATGCAGAGTGAAAGTGAGAGAAAGAAACACTTAAGTGAAAGTGAGGGAGAGATACACTTGAGTGAGAGATAGGGAGAGAAAGTGTGAAACATTTCAAAGTGCTCGACACTTTAGTGTAAACACCAACATAACGTAGTAGAAGTAAGGAAACCTTAGCCCAAACACTTACTCTTGCTATTTGCTACTTCTAAAAGAAAAGCTACTATATTTTCCCAATCAATGATAGACGAGTACCTTGCTTGGAAGACAAACCATTCAAAAGATTGGCCATTGGAGGATTCCTCAACTAAGGGGGATAATTTAGTAAAAAAAAGGAGAAGTTAATAAGTCTTATCTTCGTATCCTTAGAGATGTTAATATCCTAAGGGGGAGAATTTAGACAAGAAAAAGAAGAAGAATTACATTCTCAAGGGGAGAACATTACTTGAGTTATGTTCTATATTCTATTGAAGATGTTCCCAGGAATTTTAATTCTTATGAAGCTCTCTTTATGATAAGTTCTTTAAACTGAACTATGAAGGGTTTTGAAGCAGAGAAAGATCAAACATAGACAGAAATGAAGCTGATACTACATGAATATCAGTTCAATGCTAGAGGAACAAACATCTTTCATTTAGTACCACAAGAAATCTGAAAATACAGAATCTGATCCAGAAAAATCAGTAACATTATTTACAAGTCCCGGACCATTACTTTTTCTAGTTGTTAGTTGAGTTATCCTCTCTATGGGATTTGTTTGCTAAGTTTAACAATCAAATAGGGGGAGATTGTTGGTGAAATTATGAANGAGATTACGAAGCTGTATGAATAGTAATCGTGATAACTCAACACTAGAACATGACAAGTAAATAATACTACGTCTACACAGAAATTNAGGAAGAAATGAAGACAAGGCAGATACAGTGAATCAAGACATTAGAAGAAGTTTTGAAGTCTACTACAGGTCACTGAAAGAAGTTCATTAATATGTTCAAGCATCAGTGAAGAATAATATGTAAAGACTTTCAGGGTTTCAGAAGTGTTGAAAATTCAGTATAGAAGTACCACTAGAAGATTTCAGTGTAAAGGCATTGATTGAAGATAGACAGTGTTCGAAGCATAGGAATCTAGCAGAATTGAAGACATGGAAAAAGACAAAGGATTAAGAAGACAACTGCAGTCTTGGAGTTATACTCACTGAAAGAAGTTTATTTATATGTTCAAGCGTCAGTGAAGAACAGAGAATGAAGTATTCAAGATTGTGGTAATAATGGAGACGTTGTCTAAGTACCAGAAAAGATTCCAGTGAAAGTACTATGTTTGTTGATAGTCAGTGTTCGAAGCAATAAAGTTGTTGTAAACTTAACAATGTACGTAAGGCTATAATATGAACACCTGGATCAAAGTTAGTCGTCTGTGAACTAGACCAGTTGCACTAGGCATCAGCAATTTATGAAAGGAATCTGAGTATTAACTATAGAAGAATTGTTAAGTTGAAGAATGTACTTAGAAAGAACGATTATTTATTAAGGTACGAAAAGTGATTTGTAGAGGCTACAGCCAAACAACTAAACAGCTCAAAGGGTGCAAGGTGTAAAGTGTCACAACCTTGGTATGAAAAGTAAAAGTTTCTGAACTACAGTCGAAGAACGGAAACAGTTCATGGTACAGGGTGTAATCCGACAAGACTTTGGTACAAGAAATGGAAGTTGGTAAACTTAAGTCAAGGAATGAATAGAGGGTCAAAGTGCAGTGACTAAACAACACTTTGACCATGTAAGTTATTCACGCGCCACTTTGTATAAAACACTACTTCTATGTCGTGCCTTTTGTTGCGCCTCCCCTGTACATCACTTGTGCAAGGCGCCACTTAATCTCAAGCACAACTTAGAAGACATGTAAATGGCGCCACTTGAAGCTACACAGGGGATAAACTCTACAGGCGTAATAAAATGTATAGGCAACAAAATATTTTAGTGCAACAAAATTTTACTTGGCCCCACTTAATTATCCTTAACCAATCAAATTACAGCAGCCTACTTTATTGATTTAAAGTTTACACAGATAAAAAGACGAGGCACTCATTGAAGAGTTGCCTTCTTCAACACAAAATATGTAGAGAGCTACTGTCATGGCCGGAGCAAGAAGAGATAATTTATACACAACCATACCTTGCTCCGGGTCAGATATTAGGACTCGGTTCTTTAATGAAAAATATTCAGGGCTTCTAGATATCACTCTCTACGGACTCAGTTTTTTCTTGTACTAATTTAGATATATTTGTATAGGAACTGAGTCTTATATTTTTGTGTTAGTAACAAAGAACTAATTTGTTCTTTGGAAACCAGTTATATTTTTAACTGGGTGTAGCAGCCTCCGGATATATATATATATATAAAAGATATATTTCCCGAATCTTGTCCTGTTTATTTTACTTGCTATTTTTTTTGAACCTAATTGATTTATCCGGGCACACAGAAAATTAGTAGGCAGCTCACCTAAACACTACAAATAACCAAACCCACTCTGAAGCAATAATTTATTTATCTGCAAATTCTGAAAATAATTTAAATTATTGTTAGTATCGTATTCAACCCTTCCCCCCCCCCCCTCTACGATACTTCGGGACCCAACACCTCTTCCAAGTAGGTTTTTTTTGCCTCTTTGCCGTATTTGATTTGAAGAAGGAAACTAGTTTTCCTATTGGGCCTCTACTCTGCCAAGAATTACGTGGACTTGATCCTCTATGCAAATTGTCGGGGGATAGAATTAAGCTCACAACCGTAAGATGATAAAATTTTAATTATTCTGAAACCTAACAATCTCAACCCCCAATCTTATACAAACCACCCCGTTCCGACGATAATTCAACCACGCTAAATCTTTTTTCGGCAAAGAACCTCAATTTTTGTTGATTATCAGATTTCTCCATCAATACTAAGTTATCTGTATGAGCTGGCATCTTCATCATCCTCTATATCTTTAATAAACACTTTTATGTAACAACCTTGTTAAATTATATGAGCTGATAACTTTTCTTCTAATTATGTTGGTGCTGAAGAATTTTTGGCTGTATAATTGGCCTTAACACTTACATCGTCAATTTATCGGATGATATAATACATATAGTTCTTTAATTTTCATGATAGATGGCACCCCCTGTTGCCCCCGTTACCCTGATTTTTCCTTGCTATTTGAGTCTAGATGATGCAAGTTTCTCTTAATTTTTCAATTGATCCTGGACTCTGCACCAAGGCAATTAATCACTTCCTAACACTTTCATATTTATAGAATAAAAACTCCTTTAATTCTAGTATTCTACTCTATCCCATCAAACTAGACATACAGTGATACAGATTGTAATTTAGTTGTCTTCACGGCCCTTCATATTATATTAATTTGGAGTTTTGGGCCAGTGAGAACCACACGGATTTTCCTTTTGGTTCCTTCCAAAAGTGTCATCCTAATGTGGAGTTGAGTGGTATTGTGTAGCCCAACACTTCATGCAAACACCCATAGTAAGGATTGCCGTGTTGTGTTATTGATTCTTTCAGATTTATTAATTAAATAAAGTTGAAGTCTTCAGAGCATTTGACACTACTATCAAGCTAGGCATACAGATTCTAATTTCAGTGGTCTTTCTGATCTTGACTCAAAGATTGGATAATCACAGTTCCCTCTTTGCAAGCTCCAATAACTTTGGGGTTTTGTGTAGTTCCTGCTCCGGTAGTAAGGATAGCCATGTGCCAGATAGTTCGATGGATTAAAAACTGGGATCTCTTTTGTTGACGAATTGAAACTTGGGAACTCTTTTCGTGATGCAGCATTGATCTTCAAGCATTTCTCTATCACTCCAACCTCTTCTTTGAACTTGGCTTTGATGTCATTCATTCCTTGTGAATTCTTGTTGGACCTGAATCTCTTTAAGCTAAAAAGTGCCCTCAGCTTCTTCGAGTTTTTAACAGATGGACTGCGCGTCACAGGTGGTAATTTGTTGCACTCATTGCAGGTATATTTTCCCCTCTCCAAATCAAATTCTGCTCTTGTTGTATCGTCGGAGAGACATGCATATGCCTGTCAGAGTTATCAAATAGTTAGACAGTTCAACTACAAGTTACAATTAGCAAAGGTGCAAAATTCAAACTAGCAAGTGCTATAAATTCATTGCCACCACATCTACATCTGATTTAGACAGAACAGCTTGCTTCAAGTGCGTTGTCTTTGTCAAGTTTAACCAACAAATCCTACGTTTGGTGAGTTGAGATAGTATGAACGTCATTCTCTTTATACTTGGCATATATTCTAGTGGAATACCCCTGTTTGACAACTTAAAAAGAGAAAGCTTAACTAGAGTCCATTTGCTCGTCAATTACTGATAGCTAATAGGACTACTGCGTTGGAGATGCTCTTAATGTCTTTTTCTGTTACGAGTCCTTTTAGGAACGAAAGCAAACCAAAGAACTCGAAAGTAAAAGCAATTAAGAAAACCAATTGCTTATATTCAAAATTAAACGAAACTAAATATAAACATTTTGATATATGAGAGTCTAATGCTCCTATTTTGAGGGGGAACCATCAAACGCTATAAAGATCTGAAAATGTTATGTTTGCCAGTACGGCTGTATAAATCGATATCGATCATACCAGCCATATCCAATT
This sequence comes from Oenanthe javanica, assembly GCA_008931105.1. Classification (NCBI taxonomy): domain Eukaryota; kingdom Viridiplantae; phylum Streptophyta; class Magnoliopsida; order Apiales; family Apiaceae; genus Oenanthe; species Oenanthe javanica. The sequence goes on along the minus strand of QRFB01006513.1, from coordinate 16,984 downwards.
CATAAAATACGATCAAGTTGATTGATATACCTGTACATGTCAAAGACAGTGGAAAATGATATAGTTCAAGTTTTACCTCATAAACAAGCTTGAAGGCAATCCCAGCTTTCGGATGCTTATTCTTATCAGGATGAAGTAGCAATGCTGCATTATACCAAACAGCCCTCACCAATTCATTAAAACAAACCAAATCATAAACCCATATAAACATATATTCAGATATTTAACTTGCCAAATTTGTGGTACTGCTTCCTAATGACATCCATTCCCACATTTTCTTCAACCTATCAAAAACCGAATCAAAAAAATCACATTGTTCTCCAGAACCAAAAATTTAAACGAAGAGCATGTAGTATTTCAAAAAAAATACGGGATATTACATGTTACAGTACCCTACCTCAAGGAGAAGATACCAATCAATAAACGGAGGAGAAACGACATTGCCTCGACGACGATGCCAATGAACACAACCTATGGCACGGTTCGAAATGTTGCATATATTGATCACTAGCTGGGATTTTTTATCACCACCATCTGATCTTTCTCCAATTCTCACCATTGTGAGATACGAAAAATGTTACGTACAAAAAAATTTTAGGTATGTAAATATATATAACGGAATGAGAAATGAAGGTTTTGCATTAAAGAAGTTAACTAATAAGGTGGATCGGTTAAGGGAAAAAAGGGCACACAATGCGGTACAAAATATTTATAATTTTGAAAGTTGAGATTAGGTTGGTATTGGTGAGATCAAGCGAAGAGCCGGAGAGCTTACCGTTAATCTATACATGTGTCATTATTTGAGTGGATATAGGATGAGAAAAAATCACTCTATGGGGAGATTTTCAACTGCTAATTGCGGTAGACTTGTAATTAATCCTTGGATCTTTCTTGGATAGCCAATCAAACCCTCTATTTCAAATTTATGTTCCCATCACCTGTTTCAGAGTCCAAGATGTTAAAATTTTGGTGCTAAACCTCGTACTTATTTACATGTTTATTTAAAATAATGTATATATATTAAAATATTATTTAAATAAATTTTTTAATAAATATTCTTAGTTATTGTTTTAAAAAATTAAAAATTATTTAATTTTTAAATAAGTCAAATTTTGGAAAGAAAAAGATAGTTTTAGAAAATTATCTTGAAATTAAAAATGAACATGTATTTAGTACAAAATTTATTTTAAAAAATAACAGGTACAATATGTTACGAGTAAAAATTCACCAACAAAATATACTCCCCCATTTCCAAAAATTTTGTCACTTTCACTTTTTTATGTATTTTAAAATGCATAAAAATAATAATTTTATTTTAAAGTTTTTTTCCAAAATAAATATTTAAATATTATAATTGTTTTTTTATGCATTTTGACGTACTTATAAAAAATTAAAATGATATATATTTTAAAATGGAGGGAGTATTAAATGAACAACAACTAATAATAAAATTGTAGAAAGGTTAATAATTAAATTGTAGAATTGTTTTTCAAATGATGATGTCTCTATTTTTAGTTGGGCTATTAATATTTATATATGAAGAGTCATTAACTTCTTTTTTTTTTGTCTAAAAAATAAGCATTTTCATTAAAACTCAAGCAATATTACATCAATGCAATCAGCGGAACAATTAACAATTAAGAGACTCAAACCAAATGTTGAACAACTTAATTAACAGATCACTTAACAAACAGAATTTAACATATAGATATGAAAAATTCTCTAAACTAAGATTGAAAATGAAGGTGTCCCAAGAAATCCAATCTACATCATCCTTGAAAGCAGTAACATCACAATTGATCTTTACCCAATAAAATTCATTGATAGTCCGATGTTCAGATATTTCATAAGGAACATATGCCCTCTCACCATGAACAATCTTTCGTTGAGAAATGTGAACTTTTACAATATTTGTCACTACTCCAGTCTTGATACATGCTTCCCACTTCCCCAATACACTATGCAAATCAATCTCAAAGTAAAAAACCATTAAGTACTCGCACAAAGCGATACAACCCAAACATAACAAAATATGAAAACCCAGTAAATTAGAGACAAACAAAGACCCAAACAACTCTAAATCAAAACAGATCTGAGACTCGAATGATTTTTTCGACCTTTTAGGAATAAAAATCGATTTTATTGAATAAAAGCACTAATAAAACAAGAAAGTGATTTAGATGAGAGGGTGAAAATGATTAGGTGATAGATAAGGCTAGAATAATGAAAAAAGAGGCAGATCTCGGAAAAAGCGACTGATGTCGACTCTCATTGATGAGAGAGCTCTAGGTTTGTTGTTACTGGTGTCTCATTTTTTAAAAGAAGTTTACGTAAAAAAATTTAACAAATTTTCTATCTCAATTATTTCTCTTCTATCCTGGAGAGTCATTAACTTTAATGGACATTGAACCAATTAAAATTTTATAATTTATCATTTGAAAAAAGTTTTAAAATTTATTTGGAAATTTCTAGCGTTTTCTTAAATAAAAATACGAAGTACACCTAAAAAAAGATAAGTAAAATTTGAAGGAAAAATTTTGTGACTTGTAATATAACTTGCAAAATACACTTGGATGTTACATTTAAGTGTAATAATGTATTCCCTTTTATCTCTAATTAGTTGTCGATTTTAATTTTTTTATGGTCGAATTGATTAATTTTTAATTTTCAATTAAAAATTTTCTTTTATAATTTTTAAAAATTTGAAAATATATTTTAAAATAAATTATATATATTTTTTACTAATATAAAATTTTAAGTTTTTCAATTATATATTAATTTTAAATTACAATACAAAATTAATCATTTTGACAGCATAAAAAATGAAGTGGAAAACTAATTAGGAACCGAGACAGATCTACAACTCACTCATATCTTAATTAGACTTTTGGCAAAAGCTTCCGACTTGAATGGTACAAATAAATAATGTAAAATTTAATTATTGTGTGTTTATGGGCGCACACTATGAGTTTGACTTAATTTAATTGTGGGAGTTTTTATGCATAAGGGGTCCATTATTACTAATCATTGAAAATCAATAAAATTTTGACACTTTTAATGTGTGTCCATGGTCGGGTACATACTAGAAAAATCCATTATATATATATATACAGAGAGAGAGAGATTTTACTATATTTGAAAAAACAATGAATAGTTGTATGATTTTTGGACACATTTTACAAAATAATGGAGTAAAATCTTAAACACACTTACTATGAATTAAGGAATAAGCATCGACTGTTAATGTGCTTAATTAGGCAGTCTTTTATGTTTCTTGAGTGTAGTATAACGCACAATCAAGAGACTCAAATGATAAGATTAGTGGGTGATTTGTTGTGTTGTGAATGAGTTTTGGTGGTGGGGAGATGAATAGAAATGAAGAGTATAGTACAATTGTGATTTGCTTAATTGAAATGACAAGTCACCCGTGAAGTAGTCCTGGCAGTGGCAGGTTTATTCAAATTGTGGGTCATGAAAACTCTGTTTTACACTTTACTCCTCAACAGTTCTCACTTCAACCACTAACACTGAATTACAATGTAAACGATACAGATATTCAGTTATTCAACGGGGAGATTACAGGTCTAGAGCCTATTTGGCTAAATGAGTTTATAGATTATAAAGTTGGAAAATGTTTGTTTGTGTAATAAGTGAAAAATTAATTTAAATTCAGAAATAAACTAGAAACTGATTTAAAGCAAAAAGCATGTATTTGGTACTTTTTTTGTTGACTTATTTTTTTTTATTTTTCTATTTTGATAAAAGTTATTTATATGTTATAAATTACTCATAAGTCACTTTTATTTTTATATTTTTTAAAACTCATAAGTCGCTTATAAGTCAAAATTACCCGAACATACATTTTAAGTTTCTGACTGGTCATTTTAAACCACTTTAAATCATAAGTTACAATTTTAAGTTTAACCAAACGAGTTCTTAATGCCTTTGTTGAGGCCTGTGACTTTTTTTTATTTTTTTAGCATGTATACAAGTAGAGTTGTTCAGTTGTGAAAATTATAGATGATGATGCATGTATAGTCGTGTAGCTAGCTAGCTTTTTTATTACTACTAAAGGCACAAAATGCAAAATCAAAGACAAGGAAAAAAGCTTTAATGAGGATGATGTTAATGCAAGTCTAACACTCCCACAGAGAAATTTGACAAGGACCCAACAGATGATGATCTCCTAGACTTTATAGAATTCATAAGGTATGCTGATACTGTTGAGAAAGGGGACAAAAAATTCAAGCTAGGAAAGCCCAGTAAAAACTTTGTTAGGAAAGAATGGTCATTTGTGTTTGACACACTGTTGAGAGTCTTCACCTGCAGGAAGACTAACTATGACCAAATCAACATGATTGCCTTGAAGATGGTCTACTCTCTAGCATACAACCAGAAGCTGAATGTGGGCAAGTTCATATTTGGGGAACTCATTACCAGGATTCTCAGGAGAGGTAATGAAATATTATTCCTTCGCTTCATTCAATCAATTCTAAATTTCAAAGATGGTCATTTGATTGATTTGTCTGGGATGGATAAAAATAGAATTGGCTACCATAAGTCTATCTCCAAAATCATTTTTGAAACCCTAAACAAACGTAGCATAGTGAATGTGTCTCTCCAAATCACACCTCATATGGGAATATTTTTGCAAGGTACCCACTTGTGCAACCTACATATAGTGATCTTGAAACAGTAGAGGGTCCCAAGGTGGCAGAAGTACAAAATGCACCTAACCGAGGGACTCTCAACCCAACTGTACAACCTTCTTCTATTCCCTTAGATGCTAGTGAACCAACATCCACATCCTCCCAATAGGGTGTGGTTGAAAAGAAGAGAAAAAGGAAACCAACTGCTAGGAAGATGAATGTAATTGTAGAGGATACAACTGTTAAACCTGAGTCACCTGAGGTTTCCTTGACCAGGAGGAAGAAAAAGATAGGGACCTCACTAGACCACTCTACATCCTCCCAACAGGATGTAGAGATTGAAAATGGACTAAACATGTTATTAGATGCATTCTCTCAACATAATGTATCTATTAAACTTGGGAGCTAGCCCACTCCATCCTGTAAAGAGTCTGCGCCATCACAGGAACACATTCATGTTGATGTGAGGTGTGAAGTAGAAAAGGAGACACAAATGCACATAGGAACTTCACTTGAAACTTCCCCATTTTCTCAAGGGGAGTTTCCAACACTCACTTCTACTCAAAATCTCTCTTCAACTCCTCAAATTTCTTCTCAACCAATTGCTTCTAGCCAAACACAGAAGGTTGTTGATCACCAGGAATCCAATCCTCCCGGTGAGTCAAATTCAAGTGACTTAGTGCATGGCACCTTGTTCACCACTCATAACACACATTTAGATGGTGAGGGAATATATGTTGAGGTATATCTTGATGACACCATCAAAATCACAGAGACTCCAGGAGTTTTTACTTCAGACTCTATGGGGGCTAATGATAACTTTCCCTTTGGTCTCATTAATGAGTCATTGAAGAACAAGGTGTCTTCACAGATATTGGGTAAGCTAGGGGACCTCCACTCCATGCAAATGGCATCCCCGAGTCAATCCCCACCTATTTAAAGGATGTACTCTAGGAATAATTCACCTATCCATCCAAAATCTATTAATGATTCATCTAAGAAATTGCATGAGGAGATATATACTGAGGGACTCACTGTAATAAGTAGTCCTAGCTCTAAATTTATGTCAGAATAACTAAAGCCTGTGCAACATGGCAGTGCTTCAGGACCATCCACTGACGGTGTTGTATTTGAAAAAAACTGAAAGAATTATATGGAGACCAGTTGGATGGGTTCTATCACATAACACAACAATTGTTCACCTCTCACTTTCCTAATGAAGACTATGCTGCTATTCTACTCGAATATGCTAAAGACCAGGAAGAAATCAAAGATAAAAATGCTGAAATGGTTGAAGAAGGAGAGGCCAATGTTGATGCCTAGTTGGATAAGAAACAGACTGTGGGCATGGATGAGATGCTACAGTGGATGAGGGAAAAATATCTGACTCCAAATGTAATATATGATGCAATTTATAAAGCTGCCAAGGTGCAATTGCAAGCCAACAACTATCTTGTAAGGGGCTTCTAATATGAAATTGAAGATCACAGATATAAAGTGGAAGGCACACTAAAGAGAATTGAGGAGAAGATGAAGCATGGAGTTATTTATGCAACCTCTCACTCCAAATTTAAATCTTCTCTATCAAGAATTAAAGTGAATGAGATGTATGATAAAATGAAGAAGATGGTGAAGGCATTTAAAGAGATGGTTGAAAGCAATGCCACTCTTTAACAAAATCAAACCAAAATCAATAACATGGTTGAGGTACTTTACAAGAACAGACATGCAGACAAATTGCCACAAGATGTACCTTTTCATGAATTAGTTTTATTCCAAGTGAATTTATTTTATTAGTCCAAAGCCAAGAAAAAGTTGAAGTTGTCTCTGTTGCAAAATTAAATGAAAAAGTTGACAAATTGTCTGATGCTCACATTTCTCTCTCCAACACATTTTCAGAAGTGGTGTCAAGTTTGAGTGCTTTACAGAAGGAAATTGACACATCTATGTCAACTCACAGCACCACTCTCTAAAAAGTCTCAAATCAACTTGCATCGATTCAACTAATTCTTGCAACTGGATCAAGTCAAGCTCCTCAGGTTCAAGTGTCTTCTTAAATCAAGCCCAGTCACTCATCCTTCCTACAAAAGCCACAAGATATCAACCTTAAGGGGGGAGAAGGAAAGAAGGGAGGACATTGAAGCTGAAAGACAAAAGGTTAGGACGAGAACTTTGAAAGATGAAGTGTTAAAGCCAAATGCAGATAAAGAATTCATGGACAACCTGAAAGCCATCAAGGCACAAGTCAAGGATCATCACTAGAACTATAGAAAACTTCTAGAGAATGCAATATTCACTGTGAGAGGTGTAAAATATGAAAGAAATAACAAAATTTGCAAGGAGCTAATAGTGCAGATGGAATTTGGCTATCAACTCTCATACACAGAACTTGAATGTCTGCAAAAAGAAATAAAAATAGTGACCCAGGAACATGAGGAATTAAAGAAATAAGTCATAAGTCCTCTTCTAACTACTTCACTTCCTAAGGCTTACTGCAATCCTGATTGTGTGATGTATATCACAAACGGAAAAAAAACTGGCTCACATTATGATTCCTCAACATCGAAATCAAGGGAGTAGAAGCCAAATTATCAGTCTGATTGATCTACTTCATAAAAAAGAAGTCAAACAAGAAGAAGACAAGATAATTTTGGAGAAGCTGAAAAAGTTCATGAATGAGCAAATCTCAGATTTTGCCAATGAGGAATTAAAGAAGAAAAAGATGATGAGAACAAAAGTCAAGGCAAGAAGGACAAAAAGCTTGATTTTAGGAGTGATAAGGGATGAAAGATGGATGACAAAAAGAAAAATGGAGATGATAAGAAAAAGAGAGATGATTCAATCAAAGAGAGAAAGTATGAAAGAAAGAAATCAACAAAGCAGCAAGTTATTGGTATTCATTCTAGTGCACCTATCTTAATTCATGGCACTAATGTGACTCAAATAATTTCCAAAACTGCTAATGTCCCTAAATCTAAATCACCAAAAAGACATCTTGTCAAAGGTGACTACAAATGGAGTGATAAGGAAGGAAATCAAAGGAAGCCAACTCAAAAATCTCAAACCCTACAAAAGAATTCTAGTCAATGAAGCCATCAAGATGAAAGTCAGGCATTCTACTAGTTATTCACTAGTTAGATATCATAAATGGAGAAACCAGATTATTGTTCCTGACAAAGGTTTGTCGGTGCAACCAATTCAAGAAGAAGTTGTGTAGAACAAATTATATGTCAAACAATGGTTAGCAAACAGGATATGCAAAGTTGAGATAAGGGATAGGAGAATATTTATTACTACTGTTGAAGGAGATGAAAGGCCCTTCTACTATGATAACTCAAGCTCAACCACTCATGATATCACGAGAGTAATCAGTCTCTTTGATAAGAAATGCATGGTAAATAAATTGAAGATGGTTGAAGTGGTTGAGTACTTAGTTAGAAAATATTAGAAGAAAGTTGATAAATCAAGTACATGAAAGAAATGACTGAGAAGAAGATTAAAGAATATGAATAGATAAAAAGAATGGATGTAGAGTTGAGAAGACAGGGAAAATGCAAAGTCTTCAAGGATCCTGACAGAATTCATTTCAAACTTAGAAATGGGGTTACAACAAAAATTAGACTCAAATTTGTCCAGGATTATCCTCTACAAACTCTCAAGATTGCTCTGATATGATGGAGAATGCAATTCTGATTGAAGAAATAATTGCAAGATAGGAAATTCTCCAAGATATTGAAGAAATCAAAGTCATAGAAGAAAAAGAAAAGAAGGCCAAATATGATCAATTCATGGAAACTCAAAATCAAAGGTAGGCTTGATATCTTGTAATAATTTGTGAATTTGTCTTTTCCCAAATTGAGGGAGATTGTTGGATCAAATCAAGCCTACTAGTTTGTATTTACTTATCTTGTTGTAACACATTTAGAACTTCTGTATTAGGTTGATGACTTAGTTATTTTAATGTACACTTGGAGATAGAAGTATGATTTAATTGTAATTCCAAATTGTAATTCCAAGTTGTAATTAAGAGTCAAAGAATAAAGTCTGATAGAAGATTCAAATTTGGACCATGCATCAAGGCAAAAAAGACTTCACCAAGAATAAGGAATGAAGTTTGAGAATTCTTCTAAGGCAAGTAACTGATCAATAAGTCACTCTAATAGAGAAGTCAAAAGTGTAACTGGTTGAGAAATCTCAAAATATCTCATGGCTCAGTATTCCATAGAGAAGTGTTCAATCGAGAAATCAAGAATCTGAAGCCATTCGAGAACTGTAAAGAAGTAATCATTCGAGAAGTCCAGTAAATTAAGAAGTTAGTAAAGGAGACAATCGAGAAGTCTGAGAAAAGAGATCAATCAAGAAGTCTGTGGAAATAGATCATTTGAGAAATCGAGAAGTCATCTAAGCTATATCCAATCAAGAAGTCTAGGCATCCGAGAAGTAAGAAGTCAATAGGCTGATCGAGAAGTCTCAGAAGTATTCGATCGAGAAGTCTATGCCATGACTTCTCGAAGCAACAGTTGAGTATTTGATTGATTCAAGGAGCTAGTTTCAAGGAGATTTGTAAAAGAACAATATAAGTAATTTGAAGTTCTGTCATGATTAGGATTAGTCAAACCTGTGAAGATAGAGACAAGTCTACAATGAAGCTTGAAAGAAGAACAAGAAAAAGACAGTAGAGAAAATGCAGAAGGAGTAGATTGTCATGTGAAAAAATTAGCTATAAATAGATTGTGTACAATGTAAAGTTTAGTTTGTCTATTTATAATTTTAGTAACTAGTCTGTAAGAGCATGTCCTGATGAGACATGTTGTCTATATAGAGGAAAGCACAACCTTACAGATTGGTAAATTGAATATTTCTTTTATATTCACTCCTTGTATCTTTCAAAAACAAGAAGCTGAGATTCACACAAAGAATCTCAAATTTGTAGCAATTCAATCTAATACAATATTAGTTTAAAAGTAAAACTTGAATGTCTATTTCATTTCCACATATCTCAAATATACATTACATGATTAACTAAATTACAAATAGATTTCCAAATAATAGCTTATTCAGTTTAGCAAAAAATTCTAAAATGAATCAAACTATATATTCACCCCCTCCCCCTTCAGTCTAGTTTCTGTTCAACTCATTCCTAACAGAACCGGCTCTCGAAAACTTGATGCGTTAAGTCATCATAAGTGGGGACGGAAATACAAGTGGTATTATCACTCAATAATAAGAGGTTCGGGTTTAAGGACACGAAAAAATTTAATATTAGCCTACATTGACTAGAATTTCTACACTCCTAAATAAATTAAGAAGGAAAACCTGTCCAGAAAATAATCTTCTCAAAACTTATCAAAATGTATACATATGCGTAGGCATTAAAGCGCTGGTCATTTATTTATATAGATATTGAATATTAGATGCATGGTTTGTAAATAATGAATTTTAAAATTTTTTAAATATATAAATATATGTACCGTATAAGACACAACATAGCAGTAACGAGAGGGAGAAGTCGAGAAGTTGTTGAGGGGGGGTGTCATAGGTGTAGCCGGGGAAAAATATGTATAGTAGATAGGGAGAAAAGATAGAGGAAGTTGATAGAAGAATAGGGGAGGGGAAATGTTTTGGGGAATATGAAAACTGGGGTGGGTTGGGTTATGGGTAGGTTAAAATATTTATAAAAAAAACTTTTTTTTCTTTAAACAAAAGTTTTTAAAATTATAAAAAAATATATTTTCTAAAATAATTTTAATACCACGTTCAATCTCTAAATAATTTTAAATAATTTTAAAAATTCTATAAAAAATATTTTAGGGAAAAATATAAAATTTATTTTTTTTAAAACTAATTAAAAATAATATCTAAATATTTCAAGTATTAAAAAAATAAAAATTTGAAATTTTGAATATTCAAATAATTTACTCAAAATAAAATTTTCACCCGAAGAATAATACCGACTCGAGATACTAACCCGATCAGTAAAATAATATAAAAATTCTAAACCGAACTCAGTTAACTAAACCGAAAATAATTTCTAAAATAATAATAAAAATAAATATGGAAATGCATCCAACTGGAATAAGTTTACATTTTATTCCTCCTCTTTTGAGAAAACCAATAAAATATTTAAATAATAATAATAAATTTTGAAAAATATCCGTTTTGTAACAGTCTACCTTCCTTATAAGGATTCCGTCCACGGAATTAGCTGAGGAAAGGATTAGGGTTACCTTTGCTAACTTTCTACTCATGATATCTAAATTGACATTCCAATTTGTTGTTTTCTACATAACATCCTCAATAATAGTAAGTATAATCTTTAACAATCATCCTCGTTGGTCTAAAATTTATATCGTTTTCCTTATATAGGACAAATCCAGTTGTACCACTGCATGTTCATACTCCACCACGAGTCTATCAATTGGGATTGGACGTTCTTCACCTCGATACTAGAAACATATTATGTGTATTGGTGATAGCTCCAATTCATATGTAACTTCTCCAAAACCTCGAATTACATCGGTAGCCTTACGCAACTTTAAATTTCTATCAGTAAAATTAACTCATTCCGACCTAGTTGGCATACCTTCAAAACTTTTAGAGATAACAAGAATCACGGAACTTTGAAGAGAAAAGATTTCATATCAAAGAAAGTGACACAAAATTTGAGGTCATAAGATTTTGAGTTTTGAAATAAATCACATTTGAAATGTAAAAATAACTGAGTGATCAATATGATCAAAAGAACTTAATGTTGTGTGCCTTAGTTAAGACACTTACAAGTAAAGGTAATTAGCCATCTTGTAATGCACACAATACACAAGTGATAACATCCCATCAAACTTCTATCACACATACATATAGTCTTTGTGTCCCTTATAAATAAGATTGTTCGCCTCAGTTGGAGTAGAGAAATAGGAAAGTAATTTAAAACCAGGTTAATAATTGATGCTTTTTGACGAATAATGTTTTTGATGCACACCTTGGATTAAAACTGAACAAACAAAGGTACTATTTTTGGGAAAAAGAATATCTGAAAAAGAAAATATTAATACATAATGAGGAAGTGGGGAATATATTCTTTATTAAAAGTTTTTCTGGAAAAGATGTCAAAATAAATCACTGATGGAGAAGGTAATTAAAATAATTTAGAAATGGGAAATGTATTGCCAAGGTCTCCAATGATGTCTTCTTCGTCTTCTTTGTTGGATCCTCTAATGGACCATCGTTCAATTCCAAACTCTTCTTCTCCACGTCCTAAAGTTATCGATACCCTATTTCGTCGTCACGAGTAGTAGTCTTAGAACATTCCACAGTAGATATCTATAGCCGCAAAGAGTTATACCCATCTCAAACAAATGTTTCAATATTAACTGTTGGTGAGATTACGAAACTGTATGAATAGTAATCATGATAATTCAATACTAGAATAAGACAAGTAAATAATACTACGCTTACACGGAAATCAGGAAAAAATGAAGATAAGGCAAATATAATGAATCAAGACATTAGAAGAAGTTTTGAAGTCTACTATAGGTCACTGAGAGAAGTTCATTAATATGTTCATGCCTCAGTGAAGAATAATGTTTAAAGATTTTCAGGGTTTTAGAAGTGTTGAAGATTCATTATAAAAGTACCACTAGAAGATTTCAGTGTATCAGCATTGATTGAAGATAGACAGTGTTCGAAGCATAGGAATCTAGACAAATTGAAGACAGGATAAAGGCAAAGGTTGAAAAAGATAGCTGCAATCTTGAAGTTATACTCACTGAAGGAAGTTCATTTATATGTTCAAGTGTCAGTGAGGAATAGAGAATAAAATATTCAAGATTGTAGTAGTAATGAAGACGCTGTCTAAGTACCATAAAAGATTCTAGTGAAAGTACGGTGTTTATTTATAATTAGTGTTCGAAGCAATAAATAATTACAACATTCCTGTCATTTGATTTTAATGAGAATATGAAGATCAAAATCAGTGTTAGTCATTTGTGAACCAGACCAGTGCACTAAGTGTCAACACAAAGGAAGTCTAAGTATATGCATTGAAGTGGTGAAAATATTTAAAGTCATGCATACTTGGTGAAGAATTAGACACATAACTCTTAAAGTGTGAAAAATATTCTAAGTCATGTATACATGATGAAGAAATTAGACACATAGACATACAAGGCAAGAAAAGTTGACACATAGCTCTTAAGGTGTGAAAAATATTCTAAGTCATGGACACATGGTGAAGAATTAGACACATAGCCATACAAGGCAAGAAAAGTCGATATATAGCTCTTAAGGTGTGAAAAATATTCTAAGTCATGGACACATGGTGAAGAATTAGACACATAGCAATACAAGGCAAGAAAATTCGACACATAGCCTTTAAATGCCTAAAAAGAATCTTAGTCTGTTATGCATGGGATAAAAATCGACACATGCATCTACGTGGAGATAAGATTCGACACTTAGGTTCTTAGAATCATAAGAATTATTCTAAGGTATGTACATGGAGTGTAAAGTCGACACATGAGCTATACAGGGAGAAAGATATCGACACACGTGTCTAAGCTACTTCAATTTGACTAATTCGATACATAGGCCCTCTATGAAAGATGGATTATTTTTTAAGTACTCAATACAAACATTCTTCGACACTTAAAAAATATCCACGAGATTCTCAAAGTCAACTCAACTCAACATACAAGGGAGAAATTGTTGACACTTAGAAAGTTGTTCAATTATTGTAAAACTTACACTATATAAACAAATGAATCTAATTCATTTAGTGTGAGTGAATACATACAGATACAAAGAGATACAGAGAGAGATAGAAGCCGGAGAAGAAGAGATACAAAGTTATACACATACCTTCTTCACTAGAGTTTTATAATCTAGCCGGTTCATTATGTTGTAAATATATAGGGTTATTATAAAATACTCTATATTAGATTGATTTTCTTTTGTACATTTACAAATCTATACATTGTAATAGGAATCAGTCAGATCTCTTTGTTGTAGCGAAGGACTAATTTATTCTTTGGAAACCGGTTCATTAAAACCGGGTGTAGCACCCCTCTAGGTTTATATACGAAAAATATATTCCCTAAAACTTGTCTCGTTCATTTACTTGCTAATTTTCTAGATCTTAATTGTTTATTCATAAATATAGAAAATTAGTAAGCCAGCCTCATAAACACTACAAGGACTCGAACCACTAACCGAACTCTAAATTATTTATCCGTAAAAGATTCGAAAGAATTTTTTAATTTAGTGAGTATCGTATTCAACTCCCCTTCTACGATACTTTGGGACCTAACATTAACTTATTCATTGCTACTATATCCAATAGTCCAACACAAACTCTCTATGAGCTCTGATGTTCCTTACTTAACTATACACACTCATACACACTCTCGTTTCTAGTTTCTAGTTTCTATAACCTCGACTCTGATACCACCTTGTAATGCCCCTAAATCTGGGGTCAGAGATCTAGTCGTCACGTGAAAATCCTCAATATAAATTCACATGTTTAATAATATTTTAAACCGCCAATAGTCATTCAATATCTGAAATCTGCAGCTACGATCCCAATTACCAAGATCTTTTAGGTTATAGTTCTAGAAACAAGAATCCAAAGTACAAACATCAATTATTATAAACCTCAATAAATCCAACCACATCACGCTTATGACCCCATCCATAAAGTTCCGTAAATATTCATAGTCTTAGAACAATTTCCCAATATACTATAATTGATTTCAACAATCTCTCTACCCCAATCCTATTCTAGAATAACTTCGATAAGAAATATATCAGCGGCTAGGACGGGTCTATACCAATCAATATTTATACATATTAATAATAAAATAAAACTTACTCCAGATACAGACTTTCTAGATCAAAATATCTTCGTAAGGGCATCTTACTTTCTTCATTTGAGCTATGCGGATAACTCTCGTCGGTCTACCTTTTTCTGAAAGGTTAATATTAGTTTCTCGTGCTGTCTGGAAAAATATATGATGAAAAGCAAGAGTGAGCCAAAGAAACGCTCAGCAAGTATATAATAAACTTTTAAAACAACAACAAGATGAATGAGTAATGATAAAAAATCAGTAACAAAAACATTTCATAAAAGCCATACAAATTGCAATATAGCATAAAGTAAATCAACTAATAAATTACATTTCATAATAGCCAAATTGGAATATGGATTGGATAATAAACACACACCACTATTGCCCCCAGATCAGGTTCAAAAGCAATAGGACTAGTCATGTCACACCATATAATTTAGATTTCAGTTAGGTACTATAGACAAGTAATGTTGGCCGATAGGAAGATGGAATGGTTACCATATCCTCCTCAAAAATGATATACCCTACATTGAGCCTCCTACGCAATTGTTGTACCCCATACATCGGGTCTCCAACGCTATAAACCAATCCATAATAGAGCAACCAGAATCATAGGTATGCTTAGTTTTAAATACATACCATATTCTCATTATTTATTATGATAACACTAGATATAATGTGCTTATTATAATCAACTTCCAATATCAAGTAGCTCAGTTGCACAATAAAAATATTTAAGATTCACAAATAGCTCTGAAATAACTATTTTTCATGATATGAACAAATGTAACAGCACATAAAAATGTTTAAGATGATCAAGGAGAAAATACTTGCCTTTAGGTTTTACCCATTATGTACGGTCGAAGTAACAAAAATATTCCTTCTTCCGTCTCACGGTATCACCATATAAAAATTCTTTGATCTGACGCTTCTGCAGTCGCTACGAGTCTGAAGTATCGAGATTGAGTTCGTGCGTTTACAACCATAGTCAAACATAATACATTACTTTAATCCTTGAAGTACGTCGCTATATTCCACGAGCGTTTATAACTTAACTATACTCATATACTTATCTCAGAGATATTTCTATTAACAAGAAAACTCACATCAAACCCAACGAATCAATAAATAAAAATATTAACTCAACTATTAACTAATTCTCAAACAACCAGTTAACCCTCAAGACTCGATTCTAAAACAACAATTAATCCTCGAGACACAAATATAAATAAACAATTAATCCTCAAGACTCGAATATAAATAAATAATTAATCCTCGAGACACGCATATAAATAAACAATTAATCATCGAGACTCGAATATAAATAAACAATTAATCCTCGAGACTTGAATATAAAATAAAAATTAATCCTCAAATAAAAAGGAATAAAAACTAACAATTCTAATTCATACTTTAAAATTTATAATGTATACCCTTGATTACGTTATCAAATTAAACATAACATTAAACATTAAAAAAAATTAATCAAATAATACTTGAAACCTGAAATAAATATCCTATTACAAGAAAAAAATTCGAAATAAGGTCTTTGTAAAATGAACTTTTTTCGGGGTCACAGCCCCTCAAAATCAGTCTCAAACAATATAATCCAACTATACTAAAATGAAGTAAACAAATTTAACCGACAAAATAAATTATATCTATACACATAAAATTACTAGAAACGGAGAATACGACCATCAAAACCCAAAAATCAGGCTAACAGAGAACCTTTCTGGAGTATACAAACAATATCTAAAAATTATGAAATAAATATATATAAACTAACATGCCCGAATATTTACAAGTGTAAAGTCAGAATCTTAAAAGTCTTACCATAATATCAATTACGGACACCCCACGAGTATTTTCAGAAGGCCGAAAAATATTTTCAGAAAATTTTGAAATTAATACTCGTGGATAAACACGTACTGTAATTTCTCATAACTTGATCACTATCATTAAAATCCCTTTCTACACTCCTAAATAAATTAAAAACAGAAAAACCTGCCCAGAAAATAATCTTCTCAAAACTTATCAAAATATATACTCATGCGTAGGCATTAATGTGCTGGTCATTTATATTTATATATAGAGAGAGATATCGAATATTGGATTCATGATTTGTAAATAATGAATTTTGAAAGATTTTAAATATATAAATATATGTACAGACACAACATAGCAGCAGCGAGAGGGAGAAGTCGAGAAGCTGTTCAGGGGGTTGCTATCTATATGTAGGGAACTACGACAAGGAAAGTAACCCTAATTATGTACAGTGGATGCTCAGGACACATGACTAGAAAGAAATCCTTACTTGCAGACTTTTGTGGAGATGGCTGGCCCAGAAGTATCATATAGAGATGGCAACATAGAAAAAATACTGAGATATGACAAGATTGTACTTGGAAATGTCATCATTGAAGAAGTAGCTGAAAGGCAGAGTGTTTAAACTTGTAACACTATAATTTATGTAACTCAACTAAAGAAAAG
>QRFB01006512.1:18637-37455 GCA_008931105.1 Oenanthe javanica | reverse complement strand
ATAGTCGTTTTATTTTCAGATCGCTTAACACATAGAATATCCAAATTCTTTAATATAAAAAGTCTTACAATAACATTTCAAGCAATCCAACTTATATCAGCTGTGAAAATAGTAGCATCACAATTGACCTTAACNAAAGTATTACAATAACATTTCAAGCAATCCAACTTATATCAGTTGTGAAAATAGTAGCATCACAATTGACCTTAATATAAGTGTCATTTGTAGCTCAATGTTTAGAACTATTAATCACATCAACTGATATTGGAGGAACAAATACCCCAAAATATGAACAATTTTTTATTGTGAAATGCGAGCTCTTGCGATATTCACCATCGTCTCAGATTCGATGCGAGTCTTACAGATATCCCAAAATAACATATTAATCATTCTAGAGAAAAACTACCGAAACCCGTAACAAGACACACATAAATATCAAAACATAACACACTAACATTCTAAAAAGATGGGCACGATTAACAACATTGATAACAAAGTACCCAACAGGATATCATCCAAAAAGGATTAAATATCGATTTTATTAAAAAAACTGGTAAATAGAAGAGAAGATGGGAGATCGAAGAAGCTTAACATGTGAATGGATGAATATCTGGAAAGCGGAGAAGTAGCGACTAGAATTTTAGATATGGGAGTCATAAAACATAAGGGATTAGGTATGTAAGCTGATTTTAAGGTTAGCACGAAACAGGCCCTATATATCTTCGTTTCATCATTTTCAAGATTCATAATTAATTATATTGCAAGTCAAAGAAACATTACAATTAATACGAAATCTAATACTCATACTCCTAATTACTAGAGTAAATATGGTACTGCAATAGCACACCTCAACGCTTCAAGCGAAGAAAGTTGAGAGGGACAAGAATACAAGATAGCGTCAATACTGTCATCCATTTTATATAGATAAAAGAATAAATAAACAAATTTTGTAAGAGAGGTCATCAGTTTAGTTATCAGAATATATACAAGTGGGGTGCTGCAAACCATGCAAAGCATTATGTTTTTTAAAGGCTATTGTAAATGTCAAACAAACCCGGTCAACAGCATTCTTCAATTCAGTAGTGACCAAGTAAAGAAAAGATCATCTGCTCCTTCCTTTCGAAATAAACGTGTGTATAAAAATACTCTCTTCATCTCAAATTAAATGACCCCTTTGACTTTTGGCAAGTACGTTAAAATGCATTAACCGGATGGTTTCGTAAATTATTTTTTTAAATAAAAATTTAAGTATCCATTCAGGAAACCTACTATTCTATATACTAGCTTATATCCCGTGCACAGATTGCATTTTTATTATATTTTAGTATTTTATTTATATGATTTTGAATTTATTTTTCTTTTATAACAATTATTTAAAATATTATGTGTGTTAAATATATTTTTAATAGAAATAATGTTTGTGGGTTTTATTTAGAGATGTATTTTAATTAGTATATTAATATTAGTTATATTTAAAAAGGATAAAATATATGAGTTTTGTTTAGAGATACATTCTAATTAGTAGATTAATGTTTAAAAATTAAGTTTAATGAAATAAATTATATATGTTTATCTTTTTTTTAGAAAATACTTGTAATTTTTTAGGAAGACGTTGAATCAATCAAATAAACCATGTTCGCTTATAATAATATAATATAAATTGTGGATTTATAATTTATTTATTAATGGTTTGGAAAAATACCTTCTATAAGAGCCATATGTTGGAGCTTGCCTTCATTTTGAAACATCCTTTCATTGTATTTAAACGGGTTATCCTCGTCCGATAGTTTTTAACGTGTTCAGCATTTGGGGTGGATTTTCAGAAATAGTGAATCGACTTGATCTTACATATTTTGAGTCAATGTGAAATTTATGAAATTGTTCGGCCTTATACTGAGTTAGGACTATCTAAATAAGTTTTAGTGTAGAAATCTCTTCAGAGTGGATTTCCAATTCAACTTCAAGAAGGAAACTTTTTTCTAAGGGGTCTCTATTTAGCAAAAACTATGTGGGTTTAATTTACCATAAATAAGAATATGTAAAAATATTATAAGGGATTAGAAAAACTAGAACTAGTCACTCTCAGAGTAAAACCTATTTTCTCTAACAAATACAACAATAATCATCAATACCTTGCAATCTCAGCCCCCAATCATACACCAACCACCACACTCCGGTGATATTTAGTCTTGTTAGACCATTTTCGGCAAAGAAACTCAATTTTTGTTAATCACCAGATTTCTCCATCAACTATACTCGTTCTTTTTAATTTTTAAATGATAATTTTTTTTATTTCATTCCATTTTTTCAACTAAACGCAGATAAATCGATCAATTAAATGTAACATTAGGTTTAATATTCTCTTCCTGTTTGACTTTTGAGTGATCAAATTGATTAAAAATTTAACTGAAAATGTATAATTTAAAAAAAATTAAAATTATGTAATTAGAAAATATATTTAATCCAATTTAAAATGTATTTTTTCAGCTTTTCAAAATTATAAAAATATAAAATTTTATTTTTAATTAAAATTTAATTAATATGTTCACTTTAAAATTATAATTATTTTAAGAGGAAAATAATAATATTTTAACAAATACATTCCCTAAGGAAGTGGCATATATTGCCACATAATTAGTATAACAACTCACTTATAAACTATTCAAGTATTAGTATAAAACTTGAGGAAATTTACAAAAGATATATGTTTATCCTCTAGAACATGATATTTTTTTAAAATGGAAAAAAGGGAAGAGTATCGAGTGGCATGGTGTGCCGGTGTCAGTTCAGATGTTGCCTCGAAGCTCACTAAAACAGTACAGTAATTACAGGTAGGCTCACCTCTCCTTTTTTTTTTCCTGGTCTGACGTACGAAACTGTCTCGGCCTTTCTTTCTTATTCTTAGTTTGTTGAACATACATTATTGTCCAGTGTGTAAGGGCAACATGTTAAAGATTTAATAACATTCTGGTCATCAGTATATTCTACACTAAACACGAAAACCAAACACTAATGAAAGAACTAATACTTGTTTTATTCTGCTACTCCTTTGTATCAGGAAATATCAAAGTTCTGGTAGCTGATGACACCATAAAAACAAATCAACTAATCAAAGATGGTGAAACCATAGTTTCTGCTGGAGGAAATTTTGAGCTGGGATTCTTTAGTCCTGAAAATTCCGTCAATCGATACGTTGGAATATGGTACAAGAAGGTGAGTACTGGAACTGTGGTTTGGGTTGCCAGCAGAAACAATCCTATCAAAGAAAAATCCGGAGTTCTAACCTTCACTGCTCAAGGAAATTTGAACATCATTGTCAATCTCACAAAT
The DNA here is from genome assembly GCA_008931105.1 of Oenanthe javanica. Classification (NCBI taxonomy): domain Eukaryota; kingdom Viridiplantae; phylum Streptophyta; class Magnoliopsida; order Apiales; family Apiaceae; genus Oenanthe; species Oenanthe javanica. The sequence continues at coordinate 34,125 of QRFB01006512.1, read as the reverse complement.
GAAGTCATCTGGTCTTCGAATTCATCGATACCGAATAAGAAGATCGATGCAGTTGCACAACTTCTTGATACAGGGAATCTTGTTGTCAAAAATTTGGATGATAGTAATGTTTTGTGGCAGAGTTTTGATTATCCAACTGATACTTTATTAGCTGGAATGAAGTTTGGAATTGATAAGGTTACTGGATTAGACAGGTACTTGTCGTCTTGGAAAAGTAATGATGATCCAGCTACAGGTGATTATACTTATAGATGTGATCCTCGAGGTTTCCCTCAGTTTTTTATTACAGATGGTTCTAAAAAAATATACAGGCTTGGAAATTGGAATGGGATCATATTTAGCGGATTTCCGAGACCGATAAGCAACATTAGTCTAAGTTTTGTGTTTACGGACAAGGAGATTTACTATATGTATAATCTTGTTAACACCTCTATTTTTACAAGATTGGTGCTAACTCAGACTGGCGTTGCTGTGCGACAGACATGGGCTGAGAAAAGTAAGAATTGGGTTGTTTTTTTAAACGGACCAACGGATGTCTGTGATAACTATGGCAAGTGTGGTAAATTTGGTAGCTGCAACATTGCAAATGCTGAAGTTTGTGAGTGTTTGGAAAAATTCAAACCAAAGTCTCCTAAGGATTGGAACGTGGGTGAGTTTTCTGATGGTTGTGTTCGGGAGACATCTTTAGATTGTCAAAGTGGAGATGGTTTTCTCAAGTATTCGAACATAAAATTGCCAGACACAGAGAGTTGCAGGAGTTATGAAAGCACGAGCCTTAAGGATTGTGAAATATTATGCTCAAAGAACTGTAATTGTACTGCCTACACAACTTTAGACATAAGTAAAGGTAGTGGCTGTTTGCTTTGGTTTAATGAGCTGATCGACATCAGGCAAGCCCCTCAAGGAGGTGGTCAATACATCTACATAAGAATGGCAGCTTCAGAGTTAGGTATGTTATTTAGTGTAATCTAATACGATTTTCTGTCTTTAGAATTTGGATCACAACTTGCTCTAATTTGCTGAACGCCTGCTTAAATTTTTATACACACTGCACCTAGTGGTAATTTCACTTGTCACGTGGTATATAGCAAGTGCACAACTAGAATTTATTTTTGGCACGTTTATGGTCTGAAACAGCATTGTTATAAAAACTCTGTTTTGTGGAAAAATAGTCTTGTTATACATCTCTAGACCAGTATATGAGTGTGTGTGTGTGTGTGTGACCTGTGGAACATTCCTTAATTTCCAATCTAGGTGCTTCTAAGGGAAAGAAGAAGGGTACGGTCATAATAATCAGCTTGATATTCTCAATTGGAGCGCTTGTGTTAGGCCTGAGCCTGATAATTTACACCTTAAAGAAAAGGAAGAACAAAAAGCAGGAAGGTAATTTCCCTATGATCTTTACTTTATTCCAAAGAAACGTAAACTATTTGAGTATTTTATCTGTAAAAATGCATGAGTATTTTATCTGTAAAAATGTACTCTTCTTATTCATTGTGTTCCATGCTCAAAGGGAGGTTCGCGCTTGATACCGAGCAATTCCAATCCAGGGAAAGCCAGCAGGAAGATCTAGAGCTACCACTAATCGACTTACTTGCAATAGAGAAAGCCACAAATTACTTTTCTGTGAACAATATTCTTGGAGAGGGTGGATTTGGTCCCGTATACAAGGTAAAAATATCAGTTCTATAGATTTTCATGTTAGTACAATACATAATTTAAGAAATATTATACACTCCAGGGATTATTGGAAGATGGAAGAGAGATAGCTGTGAAGAGACTCTCGAAGACTTCTAGGCAAGGGACCAATGAATTTAAGAATGAAGTTGTCTGCATTGCAAAACTTCAACATCGAAATCTTGTTAAGCTTTTAGGATGCTGCATTCAAGAAGAGGAGATGATGTTGATCTATGAGTACCTTCCAAACAAAGGCTTGGACTTCTTTATCTTTGGTATGCATAAGTTTTGTTAATAATGATGTTATAATTGTTATTTGATCACAGAGTGCTATACATGAGCACAAGCAAGCATTCCACTAAAAGTAGCTTCTTTCATAAATACATTTTGGGCTCAAGTACCTGATAATGAGTAATTATTTCAAGTTTAGCTATGATATATATCAAGCTCGAACTAATAATACAAAATTATGGACAGACGAAACACGAAGCAAAATGCTTGACTGGCATACCAGATTCAATATCATCAATGGGATTGCTCGAGGCCTTCTTTATCTCCATCAGGACTCCAGACTACGAATTATCCATAGAGATCTTAAAGTGAGCAATATTTTGTTAGACAAAGATTTGAACCCAAAGATATCTGACTTTGGCATGGCTAGAATTTTCGGAGGAGATGAGACACAAGCAAATACTAGAAGAGTGGTCGGCACATAGTAAGAATCTGCTTCTTAGCTTCACCTTTATGATCAAATAAACAAAATTAAATCTCAGTTTATTAACTTTTTTTTTTTTTTGCAGTGGTTATATGTCGCCTGAGTATCAACTGGATGGCCTTTTCTCAGTGAAATCAGATGTGTTTAGTTTTGGTGTTATAGTGCTGGAGATTGTGAGCGGAAAAAGAAACCGAGGATTCTTTCATACGGATCACCATCACAATCTTCTAGGACATGTAAGTTTATTTTGCTTTCTCTCCTCGCTCCTTTTCTGAAATCAACGTTATCAACTTATAAAGCCTGTACCATAATTAGGCATGGAACCTCTTTAAAGAAGGCATGCCAGAGGAACTGATAGATGATCCAATAAGCTACAAAGGCCATCAATTCGAAGTTGTACGATCAATCCACATAGGTTTGTTATGCGTTCAGCAAGATCCGGAAGACAGACCAAGCATGTCAAATGTTGTTATGACGTTGGGCAGCGACGTTGTACTGCCACAACCCAAACAACCAGGTTTTTTTCTAGAAAGGAATAAATTTGTTTCTGAAACTTCATCAAGCCAAAATATATCATTGTCATGCAATGACATGAGCATTACCCTACTAGATGCCCGATAGGAAAGAGTTGATCTTGGTCTTATGTTCTCTACAAAACAAATGTATTAACAATAATTTATTGCTATACATTGATAGCAAGAACTCCTTGTGCAACAAAGATTATTATCAACAGGACTACTAGCGAGAGGCAAAGATTATTATCAGCAAAGATTTTAAAACTCTATGCAGCAAAGTTTTAAAATTTTACAAATTTTATACAGTAATATTTAGCATTAAAATTTTATAATATTATATAATTCTGATAATATAATCTCAAATTTTCTTTTTCTCATACAATTTTGAAGGCACAAACCTTAATTTTTTTTATAATATCACAATTGTTTATATAGTCAATCTTTAATCAATAATAAAAGAAACTAATATAATAAGGAAACTCTCCCTATTCTGTTAATAATAATAATAATAAAGATAATTCTCATATTTTTCCTATAATATATGTTAATATTCCCCTTAAACTCACGATACTCAAAATTGAGAGTTTGTCAAAATTAAAAAAAAAATAGAATCACCCGCTTTGATCAACATAATCACCACCTTGAATCAGTTTACTCATTGTGATCAATTCTTCCTCCTCATATTCACCATATTTGTCATCGTTGCTAGTTTTTGTCATGATTCTTCTGAATTTTTTTATTTTTATCGTCGTTGGTTTGAGACAATCTCTATCTATTCGACAAACCGATAAAAAATCCATCATCCTTGATATAGTGTTTTTTTTTCTTTTTTAATCTACTCACAAATTCTTGTAGGCCCTTCTCATACCCACAACCTCTTGTAAATATCTCTTTTATTTTTTCACATCCCACAAATTTTTGTATGATTCCCCCCCCTCAAATCCATGAACTCTCGTAGATTTTGTTTCTCGCATCCACAAACTCTTTTAGGCCTCGTTTATTTTGATGTAATCTAGCTACGTAAGTTGAACTACATTGGAACTTAATTGGATTACGATGTTGATTTTTAAACTAGCATAAAAGCACGTGCTCGCACGAACCAAAAAGTAAATCTTTTTTATTAAATTTTTTATATTGATTATAATTTTTTAAAATTGAATTTAATGATTCTATTAAAATTTCATATTTTAATCAAATAATGTATATTAATTTTTCAAGAATATATTGTATTTCTACGTAAATGTGTGATTTAGAATATAATTTTTATTTTATTTTAGAATAATTTAATTTTTTACTCAATTAAATCTAATTTATAAAATATAAATCACATGATTTATATTGTATTGAAAATGATTATGTTGGACCAAATCAAGTCTACTCTATATAATTACTTGTCTTGACGTAACACATGTAATGCTTCTGTATTAGGATGTGTACTTAGAATATCTTAATGTATTTGCAGTTAGAAGTATGTTTCTAATGAGAAATCAATATGTAAATATAAGTCAAGAATAAAGATTGATAGATGATTCAAGTCTGAATCATGCATCAAATCAATGAAAACTTCATCAAATAAGAATTACAGTGAAAAATATTCTAAGGCAAATATGTAATCGAGAAGTCATCCTGATATAGAATTCAGACATGTGAAGCTGGTAGAGAAGTCTCAAATGCTCAAGTAACTCAGTAATCGATCGAGAAGTGATCGAGAAGTTAAAACAATTGTAGTTATTCGAGAAGTGTTAAAATGTGAATCATTCGAGAAGTCCAGAAGAATAATTCAAGAAGTTAGCCAAATGAGCGATCGAGAAGTGATAGGGCTGAACCAATCGAGAAGTCTGAGTGTCAAATATCCATTTGAGAAGTCTAGTCTAATCGAGAAGTCATCAAATGAAGTATGCAATCGAGAAGTCTAGTCATTCGAGAAGTAAGCCACTCAGTGACTAATCGAGAAGTCTCAGCATATATCTAATCGAGAAGTCAATCACCATGAATTCTCGAAGCAAAATCAACAGAGTATTCAACTGCTTCAAAGAGCTAGTTTCAAGGAAAATTGTAGAAGAACAAGACAAATAATTTGCAGCTGTGTCATTACAGGATCAGTCAAACCTGTGGAGATGGAGACAAGTCTACAATTTAGTTTGGAAGACGAACAAGACAAAAAACATAAGAGATAAGGCTGAAAGAAAAAGACTGTCAATAAATTGTGTTAGCTAGAAATATATAGTAGTCAAATGTAAAGTTTTTCTTGTCTATTTCTAATTTTAGTTTAACTGACTAGTGAAAGCATATGCCAAAAAACATATTGTCTATATAGCTTATGCACAACCTCATTAGTTAGTATCTTTGAAAATTATCAAGTGTATTCGTACCTTGTATCTTTGAAGAACAAGAAGCTGAGATTCAAATCAAGAATCTCAGATTCTAGCAAATTCATTTTAATACAATATTAGATTGAAAGTTAACTGTGTGTTTATCTCTATTCCGCATTTCTCAAAGTAAACACTATTCAGTTATTCAAGCTACAACATTTGATAATCAGTTTATCACAAATAATTTAAATGAAGAAAAGTTTTAAGTTTCAAGATATACATTCACCCCACCTATGTACAACGTCTATATTTCTCATTTCTAACAGATTAAAAATGATCTAATTTCTTTAATTAGCACTATAGGTATAATTTTATTTTGTTAGTTATCATTGTTAGCTTATATATTAATTATTATATTCTAGATATCCTAGATATGTCGTGGAGTTTGATAATTTTACTTTCACATCAATTTATAAAATGTATAAATTTTTATGTACTCATTTTTTGATTTTCTAGTATATAATATTAAATTCAGGTTCCAATTAAGAATAAAATTCAAAATCATACTATTTATGATATGAAAATAAAAATTATAGATATAAATTTCAGAATTATGCTAATGGTAATAATATATTAAATTTAAGTTTTATTTTAAGATATTTAAATATATATATAAAAAATTAAAATATACATATATTATTAAAATCGAGCCAAATTACACAAATTCAAATCGAGTTTGAGCCGACTGAGAGCTCAACATTTATTTAACTAAACATATTTTTATATTAAAGATCGTATTTATTAAATAATGAATCAAACCAATCTCGAACTAAATAACCTGAATTTAAATTATACTAACTTATAAACTGTGTAAAACACGAATGATATTAATAAATTAAATATTAATTATTTTATATAATTTAAATATTTAATTTAATATGATAATTTATTTTATTATTAATATTTTTTACATTAATATAGTATAGATTTACAAACAACTTAATTTATTCATTTACGTCTCTGACGCGGTGATGCCAAACGACAAAGACTCAATGGACCGAAGACACTAACGGCGGAATTGGTGCGGAGACTTGAGATTAGTCGGTCTATGAATGTTTGTTTTCAGTATCGAGACAATTATGTAGGGTCACATTTCAGTGTCGTCGCAAGTATGCTTATTAAATACTCTATCTTTCATTTTAAACTTGATTTGTTCATTCAATGCTCCTTCTACTTGAAAATATATGTTATTTAATTTTTTAGTATATATTTTAGAAATTTATGAGTAAAAATTATTATTTTTAAATCTTTTTATAAATATATATCAAAAGTCAAGTATTTTCAAAAACTTTGACTATATAATTAAATTACTATGAAAAAATTTGGTGAATAAAATATTTTAAAGATCTAATTATATAATTAAAGATCTTTAAAATGTGTATCAAAAAATTAAATAACTTACGAGTATTTCAAAACAAATAAAGAAAAATCCGTTGATTACAATGACAGAAACATAATTGTTCAGATGTTGATTATGGGGAACTCCTTTATTTTAAATTTTAACACGTATTTCAAAAAAAATGATTAGATATTATATTTAAAAGTGTTTTTTTTAAAGTTTGAATGCAAAGATTCAATTAATACTGTAGTTAAAAAAATAAATTACAAAAAACTAATTTAATTATATACTTAATTTTTAAAGAAATATATGTCGAAATTTAAACAACTATTATAAAATTAAAAGAGAATACATATTTATATCTGGCTATCTGCAGTTCCATCATGTTCCCCGGATGTGATACGGCATTTACTTGACTATGAAGGAATAATTTGGCGTGTTAAAAATTTGTAAATATTTGTCACGCGTTAGTCATTTGACTAGTTCAATTAAATGCAACGTGGGGCTACAATTGTTTGTAGCGCAATGCGGTGTACTGGAAATCAACTATGTTTGACAAAATGTTAAGATTTTAAATTCGTACCAAAACTCACGGTAACAGTTTGAGTTGGAGCTGGGAACAGGGCCGTGAGCTAGGGCGAGGATCACTCCAGTTGATTTATGAAATAATTAAATTCAATTGAAAATAATTCATTTGAGTTTAGATTCAAACTTTACAAGTATTTTTAATGAATCAAAATCAAAATTTAAATCGTAAACCAAATCCAGCTATCAATTTTTATTTTATAGAACAAGGCGAAAACATCTGGTCTGTTAAAAAGTTGTCAAACAATGACCAAGTATTATGTTTATTATTTTTTTAAGTTTCTTACACTTTCGTATCACTCTTGGTAAAATTATTAAAATTTTATTTCAATAGTTAACAACTTCAAAAGTTGTACATATGTTCTTTCTATATTAATTTTATAACTAATTTAATATAAAAGTGACTAAATTAATACATTTGTAAATATTTTATATGACTTTTTACTAGTTCAGTTCAAAAGTTGTCAACTTTTAACAATCTTTATTGGCAACTCTTAGCAATCTCTCAACTCCGATAATTAGGACGAAACAGGATTATGACACAAGGGTGACTAAATAAATAAAAATCATCAATTCTACCATTTTTTTTCGGAATGGAGTAATATAAAATTTCTAAAAAATTTATATTTCATTTAACTAGAAGACTTGTTTTTATAATTTTCATAATCGAAAATTTTCACGATCTTAATTTTAAATTAATTATTTCTAGTAAGTTAAAAAATTTATAATATCTAGAAGACTAATATAAATTACTTTATATTTTTTAAAAAATTTACATTAAAATTTCTATGCAGTAGAAAAGTTGGCGATACCAGTCATGTCAGCTAAGTTTGGCACGGCAACTCTTATTTGGAAATGCTTTAATGCAACAGAAAACTCCAGAACCTCTGCCCCACCACCATGGATATATTTGCAATATTTTTAGATTATCATGAAAATGAGGTCGACTCGAGTGATTTACAAATAGACTCCGGTTTGGAAATTTGTAATTCTTGACTTTGCATAATACTTGGTCAAAATTTTGAACAGCTACAATATATTTATCGTTCATACAAAAACAAATCATACAACAAAAGAATTATCAAAGCATGAAAGAAACCACTATCATTTTCTTGTGCTCATGTTTATTTTCTTCGATCATGAAGTTCTCGTCTGCAGCAGACACTATAGCTGCTAATCAAACCATTAGTGATNTTCGATCATGAAGTTCTCATCTGCAGCAGACACTATAGCTGCTAATCAAACCATTAGTGATGGACAGACCATTGTTTCAGCACGCGGAGAGTTTGAAATGGGATTTTTCAGCCCCAAAGGCAATCCCCAGAATCGATATTTTGGTATATGGTATAAGAAAATATCAAATGGAACTGTGATATGGGTGGCTAACAGAGAGTCTCCGATTTCTAATAATTCAGGCGTTGTAAGGGTCAGTAGCAGGGGAATTGTTGTAAGTATTAATCAGAGTACTGACAGCTTATGGACGTCGAATTATTCGGGATCGGTAAAGAATCCAGTGGCTCAGCTGTTAGATACAGGGAACCTTGTTTTCCGGGATGAAAATGAGCAACAAAATTTTGCATGGCAAAGTTTTGATCATCCTGTGGATAATTTTCTACCAGGCATGAGATTTGGATATGATTTAGTAACTGGCGCAGACAGGTACTTTTTACCTTGGAGAAGTGATAAGGATCCGGCCCCTGGTAATTATATTCATCGGGTTGATAGAAATGGTTATCCGCAGCTACTTTTGTGGAAAGATTCAGTTCCTTGGTACAGAACTGGACCTTGGGTTGGCTCAGGATTTAGTGGCATTCCTGTTCAGAAGCCTAATGGAATCTTCCTACCAAAGTTTGTCATAACTCCGACGGAAGCCTATTATGTTTTTGATCTTGTCAATAGGTCTGAATCTCCTATTACAAGGTTGACGTTGACACCTGGGGGCGTATCAGCTCGTTATGTATGGAACAAAGAGAAACATGATTGGACACAATTTCTAACTTTAGAAGTGAGCGATTGTGATCGTTATGGAATCTGTGGAACAAATGGTGTTTGCAATGTTAACAAGTCTCCTAGGTGTGAATGTTTGAACGGGTTTGATCCTGTAAACCCAGATGATTGGGAAGCGGCAGATTGGGCTGATGGTTGTTCCCGCAATGTTAAATTGGAATGTGGGAATGGAGATGGTTTCCTACCGTACTCTGGTGTAAAATTGCCAGACACACGATGGTCATGGTATAACATGAGCATGACCCTTGAGGATTGCAAGGACAAGTGCTTGAAGGATTGCAATTGTACAGCGTATTCAAATACAGATATTCGAAATGGGGGAAGTGGATGCTTGCTATGGTTTGGTGGCTTGAAAGATATGCGTGGCTACTCAGATGATGGACAAGATCTTTATGTAAGAATGCCCGCATCGGAATTAAGTAAGTGACCTATTAAGCTATAATGAGTTGGTATCATTCAATATTTTCTCGTTATCCAACTAGTTTACTTTCAATAATATTGAGTTGTCTAAACAGAGAGAGTGGACAACAAAAATTCCCGACGGAAAACGCGAGTGCGGATCGTATTAATTCCTGTTTTGGTACTACTTGTCGCAATTTTTTGCCTCTTCCTGTTGTACAGAATCAGGAAAAAAAGGATTAATAAAGCAGGTAACTTCCCTAAGAGAATAACATTTATGCATTTTTTATTCTAGCAGCTAAAATCTAAGAAATAATTATGTGACTCATTGAAGGATTCTTCAAAAATATATAATTAAGATGTAAGATTTCTATTTTGTGTAAGCATGTGTACACATTGTTCACTGTTCGCATATTCTTCTCACATGTGCAGGATTAGTGCAACTCAACTCAATTGATGTTGCTGCTACGGACAGAAAGGAGAGCCAAGATCTAGACTTACCTTTTCTTGACTTCATACAAATCGCAAATGCAACCGATAATTTCTCCAACACTAATAAGCTTGGCGAAGGAGGTTTTGGTGCTGTTTACAAGGTGACTATATTGATACATCACTTATTTATACTCATATGTAGGATATGACAACCTGCATTGTGGCACCAAAGCACAATAAGAACTTTTCTTTCTAGTTTTCTGATGTAGATGCGGTACATCTGTCTGAGCTTATTACAAACTTTTATTCTGAAATCTGATGCATGCTTAATACACAAACTTTTAGTCTGAAATCTGATCGCATACACCACTGAATATATTTTGTGCAGGTAACTGGTAACATGTTAAAGCATTGTATATTCCATATGTGTCATTTGGTTCCACAGAAATAATCTAACATTTATCATAAAACAAAACCACTGTTTGATTTTACAGAAAAATGAGCTAGATGACCATGTCCTTAACTTATTATCACAACCAACATGCTAAAAATTCATAGTGTTACATGTAAATGGAACTGTTTTTCTGGAATGCATGCTACCATTACCAGAGCATATGTGGTCTACTCTTTAGACAAGAGGAGTCATTTTATATTAGATTAACTAATAGGGAAAATATATTTTTGATGATGAAAGAAAACGAAAATAATTTGAAATATTGAATACCAGGGAGTGTTGGAAGAGGGACAAGAAGTAGCTGTAAAGAGGCTCTCAAAGGACTCTAGACAAGGAGTCAAAGAGTTCATGAATGAAGTTTCATGCATTGCTGAACTTCAGCACCGAAATCTTGTGAGGCTTATCGCGTGCTGCATTGAGGAAGGGGAAAGGATTTTGATTTATGAATATATGCCTAACAAAGGTTTAGATTCATTTATATTCGGTAATGATCCTAACTGAAATTTTATACATTTCCTTAAAGTTCTTGGTTGTAAAATTATCAAGTTACGGAAACTAATATATTTGTACAAACAAGATATCAAATAAAACTTTACTATTCCAGGACGTTTAACTTGAACTGACAAATTGACAGATAAAGAGAAGTGCAAGTCATTTGATTGGCCAAAGCGCTACAATATAATAAATGGCATTGCAAGAGGGCTACTCTATCTGCACCAGGATTCAAGACTAAGAATCATTCATAGAGATCTCAAAGCAAGTAATATTTTACTTGACTATGAGATGAACCCGAAAATATCAGACTTTGGATTGGCAAGAATTTTCGGAGGTAGTGAAACTCAAGCCAGTACAACAAGGGTAGTGGGAACATAGTAAGACTCTACGCAACATTTCAATTAATAATTAAATTTATATCATATCTCAGTAATTGATATTCTTTATCTATCTCTCTTTGTATAGCGGATACATGCCCCCTGAGTACGCGATTGAGGGATTGTTCTCAACTAAATCGGATGTCTATAGCTTTGGTGTATTACTACTAGAGATAATAAGTGGGAAGAAAAACAGAGGTTTTCATCATCCAGATCACAACCTTAATCTTGTTGGTCATGTAAGTTCATATTTATTTATATATTCTACTTTCTTGATCTACTAGTTTGGCAATTTCTTTGAATTGACAGTCTGACACCAACTATTATCTTAGGCATGGAGAAGCTACAACGAAAACAATCTTTTGGACATAGCTGATAAGGTGATCTTGGATTCAGATAACGGACATGAAGTGTTTCGAGTCATTGAAATTGCTTTATTGTGCGTGCAAGAATATCCTGAAGACAGGCCAAACATGTCATCAGTGGTTCTGATGCTGAGTAGTAAAATTGCGTTGCCTACTCCTAAAAAGCCCGGATTTTACTCAGAGAGAAGAAAGCCTAACAACACAGATTCTTCATCAACCAACCATACATCTTCCAGCAACAATAGCTATAGTGTTTCATTCTTTGCACCTAGATAATACTTTTATTATTAGTTTGCATAATGTGAAAACGAGTTATATGTTAGTCTAATGTCATTTGAGAAGAGCATGATTTGAAGCAAAAGTTGTCGGATTTACATCCTATGTGTCATGTATGGAAACTGCTGATATATCGTACGATAACTATCTCTATGACATTTACTAGAAGATATTATTTCATTCTTGTATGTACTCTCTACATCCTACATCTCTCTACATTCTTGTATGCACTGGTGTCCTGTAATTCTCCGATATGGCATGTCATTCTAGTTAACTGTCAACTAGAAAGCATCTTCTTTGCCGAGATAACCTATTCCGGAGGAAGGAACCTGGATAAATCGACTGCCTGCAGGTTTATCCGGACCATTTACTCATATTTTTATTCTTATCTTTTATTCAGAATTTATTCTGCAGCCCATACTATGTTTATGGATGGGACCCAGTAGCCCAATGGAGCAAAATGTAGCCTACCGGAGATTTTGAGTACAACTGATAATAATTTCACCTTGTAAAACTAAAACTCCACCCTATTTTTCACACATTTTTTCTTCTAAATTCCACACTATTTTCTATCATTTGTTTGTACTAGTCCATAACCCGTGCGAAGCACCAGTTTACTTAAAATTGTTCAATAAAATTTTGACAGAAAAAAAGTTGTTCAATAAAATAAATTTTTGTTAAATTTTATTATTTTAATAATTTTAAATTAATTTTCAGTATAATTTTATAATTTTAATTATTAGATTAAAATTTATTGAATGTAAATATAATTGTATATCAAAAATTGTAAACAAATAAAATTTATATTAATTCTTTATTTATATTTTTTAACATAATAGTAACCTAATGAACCCACACTTGAATGGTTAATATATAAAAGATAAAATTATATAGATAAAATAAATATATTAATATATTATATAGATATTTAAATTATCTTGATATCTTAAAACCGGTGAAATCAGTTGTAATACGTGTATAGTTAATATTGATTATATATATTACGATCAATTTTATAATGATTTTAAAATTATTATAATGATTAGTAAAATGGTATATGTTTATTGTAATCCACAAATCATTTAAAATAAATTAGCAAATTTCAATAATAATAATAATAATTTTTTCCTATTGAAAATGTACATATACATATATGTGTAGATAATTAAAAATATTAAATTTATAAATATGGTTAGAAAATTTAAAATTAATAAATAATTAAATTTAAATAGTATAACAATTATATTCTCATAATATAAGTTTATATAATTTATATTAAATTTATAATTTTTAGTAAATAAATAGTATAAATCAGTATGATAATTAGGTTCTGATTAATCTATATATGTATGGATAAATTTATATAGTGTTATTAAGGGTTTCACTTATTAGTGGAAAAAAATGAGTTACGATGTGTTAGGTCCCAAACTATCGTAGAAGGTAAGGTGGGGGTGGGGGTTGAATACGATATAAGTAATTTTTCGATTTGTTTAGTGAGTTCATTCTTGGTTGGTTAGATATGGATCTTAAAGCAAATAATGACAAGAACAATGGGGGAATATACGTTTGTATTATATAAACCTTGAGGTGCTACACTCTAATACAAGGTATGTATTAGCTACAATTATTCTAACAAACAGATCAATAAATACAAGCTTTGAATGTGGTCTTTAATGGCTTCAGCTATATCTCTCTCGTAAGTCTGTATATTTATGTTTGTCTTTGAACAATCAAAATGAATTAATCATTTTGTTTAAGTAGTGTAGTCTTCACAAATATAGAACTGTATTGAAATGCGTTGTCTTTGATTCCATGTATAGCTTTAGAGAATGTGTCGACCAAGTGAATCACTGAGTTTGACTTGGGATAATTCTTTGTATCTTCAAATATGTTCTCCCCTTTATCATTGTTCATGACGTAGTGTTGATCCCTATATAAGATTGTAGAAGGGGGTTGAATATAATCTTAAAATTTTCTCACGGATTATTCTGATGTAAAATAATATTTTAATTATCAAGAATAATTAAAAGTATTTAAACACGATTCAAATTAAATACGTATATTAAACTTGAAAGGGTGTTACAATATTCTGTTAAATATTTCTTAATTCCTTAGAAGAAATTTGATATGAATTGTTTTACTTAAGAAATTAAGAATTCAAACCAGCACAGAAAGTCCGTGAATATAACTTTGCAGACAAATTACTGAATTTGAATATTTTATACTCACTTGAAAAATGAAGTCAATTGCCTCATATTTATAAAGGTGGAAGGTAGTAATACTTTCTAATANTGACTAACGTCCGTTAAGTCAAATTTGGACGGAAGGACTTCAATCAGAAAAATCAAAAGTTGAAGGACCCACATATTGANAAAACTTATTAAAAAATCTAATAAGACTTTACAAACTAGTCTTTAAGACTTTTTAAATAAGCTGGGCAAGACTTTCTAAAATCGGTAGGACTTTTAAAAACTCGGTAAGACTTTTTTNGAAGGACCCACATATTGAAATATTTAGTTCAAGGACTAAAATAATAAAACACCAATAGTTTAGGGACGAATGAATTTATTTTCCCTTTACGAATATATGACTTGGCATTTCTTCCGTGTCAATTCTTTTTGTGTCTTATCTTCAAGTCAGTACCGTCAGGCCTGTTTAGCTGTGTCTACAGTTGCAATTAAAAGTACCTCTATTACTGAAATAATCTGAANAAAACTTATTAAAAAATCTAATAAGACTTTACAAACTAGTCTTTAAGACTTTTTAAATAAGCTGAGCAAGACTTTCTAAAATCGGTAGGACTTTTAAAAACTCGGTAAGACTTTTTCTAAGGATTTAGTAAGACATTTTTTCACTCTAAAAATCGGTAAGACTTTTTCCCACTTGCATGAGCAAGACCTTTTGAAGTATAAAATTCGGTAAAACATTTGAGGTTGGTTCTCGGTAAGACTTTTGAATAAGCTCTCAGTAAGACTTTTGTAATTGTTTGCTCGGTAAGACTTTTTCTTAAGCACTCGGTAAGTCATTTTCAATTGATTTGAAAATCATGGGCCTATTTTGTCTTATTATAGATAGACTCCGTAGAAATGCTTTTAGACACACACAGCTTATAATCTTTGATTAATAAATAATAAATTTAATTCAGAAATTATAAAAATAAATATCTATTATTATTTATAAATTTATAAATATAATTTACTAAATAAATAAAATATTTATTAATAAAAATAAATCCTTACGCTCTAAGCTGTGATCTTCTGAACGTCTGGAATCGAACTCCTTTTGACTTAGAAATGATAAATCAATTCCAACCGGGGTTCCACTTTTACGAATGGGAAAATAAATTCATTCGTCCCTAAACTATTGGTGTTTTATTGTTTTAGTCCTTGAACTAAATATTCCAATATGCGGGTCCTTCAACTTTTGATTTTTCTGATTGAAGTCCTTCCGTCCAAATTTGACTTAACGGACGTTAGTCAA
>QRFB01006512.1:0-16340 GCA_008931105.1 Oenanthe javanica | reverse complement strand
AGAATTCTTCTGATATTCTGATTCTTCGTGTCTAGTTGACATTCTTCGTCTTGATTCCTGTTATCATATTTATTATTTACATCCCTTTCTAATCTGAGTTGAGTTGTCATCTAATAATTATAAATAGGCCTTGTTATATGCCTTTCACTTAGGAAAACTTAACACATATTAATATGGGTCGACTTTTATATCCTTTGCATGAAGACTTGCCTTAGAAATATTTCATAGAATATGAAATGTGTTGACTTTTACTGGTTGTATGAATGGCTTTGAAATGTGTCGACTAATGATGATCTTATGAAAGTAACTTAGAATATACCTTTGATTATTCAGATGTGTCGACTACTTCATGATGAGCACAAATGCCTTGGACACAATTTCTTTGCCCTCTTAAAATTGTGTCGACTGAATTTAAGAGTACATGACTTGAATAATTCTAACACATTAAGAAATGTGTCGATTCTTTGTGCATGAAACATGCTTTATACATAAATTCATTTTAATTGAATATGTGTCGACCATTTCTCTCTTTGATGACTTAAAATAATTTGCTTGTTTTAACAAAAAAGCTTCTCCCTTAAATCCTTGTAACTTGCCTTAGAGAAATAATCAATTCCTTGGTGTACACTTCAATTCCCTGACAATCCTTTCTTCAAAATTAATATAAAAATCCTTTTCACTTGTGTTGACGCTTATTGCACTGATCTAGTTCAAAAATGACTAACACTGATCTTGATCTTCATATCTTCAATTAATTCAATTGACAGGGTTTTTGCAGTTCATTATTGCTTCGAATATTCACTGAAATCTTTTGGTAATTACTACTTGAATCTTCAATACTATCTGAAACTTCTGAGATATTTATTCTTCACTGAGGCTTGAACACTGACATGAACTTCTTTCAGTGGTTTTCAAAATTTATTCTGATATTTTGATTCTTCGAAGTTACCCGTTCGTCATGTTATGCAGATTCATGTGATTAATTAATAGTATTTACCAGTCCTTTACTTTAGTTGAGTTATAGTTCCTCTGTTACATTGTTCGTTACATTATGCTTTACAATCTCTCCCTATTTGATTATTTAGAGTTCGATAAACAAATCCTTTAAGAGGATAACTCAACTGATAATACAAGAAAAAGTAAAGTGCGGAAAGACTATAAATATCATTAATTACATTCTGGATTGAATAGATACATTTCCATATTTCTGAAATTTAAACAAGTATAAAGCTTTTGTTCCTCTATCCTGAACATATATTTTATTGTCTTCTGCTTTATTGTCTTGTGGATTCTTTTTTTTTTTTTTTTTCTTGCTAAATTTTTCGGAGTTCTTCAATTTTTGCTTCAAGTCTTGCTTTTACTAGATATCTTGTTTCAACTTCCAGTGAATTTGCAGGAGGAGGATCTTCAAGTTTCTTCAGCATCTCTCTCAGATAAGCAGTGTTATAGATTGTGGTAACTCCGTCAAACTCCAGAGGATGTCTTTTTAGCAAATAGGAACACAATGATTCATTTTGGGAATCGTTTATCTCTTTATGTGTCATTCACTGTTTCAAGCATGATCTTTTCATTCAACACTTGTTTGATTTGTTCCAAAGCAAGCTTGTCTGCTTTACATATAGATCTTTTTACCATTGAGAGTGTTTTCTTGATTGCTTTGGAATTGCTGGTCTTAAACTTACTGATCTCCATCTTTGACTGACCACCATTTCTCTTTTTGAACACGAACCAAACCTTTCCTGCTTCAACTTTAATACATGGCTTAGAATCAGCAACTACTTCATGAGATTCTATTTCATCCTCTTTCCTCGCAAATACTGACTTCATGTAGACTCTAGTTTCTTTCTTGAGATAAGATTGTTAGGAATATATCCATTTGATGATGTAAAAAATACTAAAACATAGTCTAGCATAGTTTATCTATAACAAGTCTTTCTAGTCTCTGAATTTTTCTATAATCAGAGTCTACATAGTCAACATTCATGTTTATATGTTATTTATACTTAGAAGATTTTCAAGAGAATTGAAACTAGAGTCTGGATGCAAATCAGAGTTTAGGAGTTGATCGGAGTCTATAGACTACCAGAGTCTATAGTCTGTCAGAGACTAAAGATCATCAGAGTCTGAATTATTTTAGAATCTATAAAGATGAAGCTATATTTGGAAGGTGATCAACAAAATGGGAAAGCTTCGAAGACAAAGACAATTATATTGCAGATATGCTATGGGAAGGAAAGAAAATTTTAGAAGGAAACTGTCAACTAATAATTAGGAATTTTATTCCTATTGTAATTTGATTTTCTATTATTAGTTGATAGGCAGTTCTCTATATAAACATTCTATGTAACCTAATATTATTATCAAATTTTATGAGAGCATAGAGATAGAGAGAATTGCTGTGAAAACACAAAGAAGCTGCTAGGGTTTTTGTACACCCTATGAGAGTTTGTATTCAATAGTCTTTAATACAAACACTGATATTTTTATTCTCTGAGTTTTGATCTTTCTTAAAATAGTTCAAGTTTGATTCTTTTATAATTGATTGAAATTAAGGTGAAAAGAACACACAAGTATTCAACCCTCCTTTCTACTTGTGAAACTGGGATAACAATTGGTATTAGAGCCAGGTTTTAAAATCGATCAAAGATGTCTGAAAATAAAGATGAAAATTCTAAGATTTCTATGCTTAGGAGAAACGAATACACTAGTTGGAAGGTTAAGATGTTGCACCATCTAGAAGCTATAGACCCTGGCTATCTTGATAGGATTCATGATGGACCCTCTGTACCTTCAAGACTTATTCCTCAAATCACTGGAGAAAGAAAAATAATTGAAGAGCACTTTGTCGACAAACCATAGGATGAGTGGTCAAAGGAGGACAAGNATATATATATATATATATATATATATATTCTCTTAAACACTCAAACCTTAGGTACAATTATTAAAACAATTTTTTTTGATGTATTTGTATTCAACCCCCCCTTCTACAAATATTGACATTGTTCTGGGAAATAACAATTGGTATTAGAGCATATGATTTTAACATACAGAAAGTTCAAGATCAAGAACAAGTCAATATGGGCAACAAAAAGATTCAGGTGTGAAAATTTCAGCGTTAGAAAAAGATGAATACTTTACATGTAAAGTAAAAATGCACATGCATCTACTTTATCTTGACCCTTCCTATGTTAACTGCATAGAGAAAAGTAATCATGTTTCTATGAGACTAGTCACATNCTTACAAACTGTGTCATATCATGTAAAACTGCTAAGGAGATGTGAACAAAACTTGAAGTGCACTGTGAAGGGACTAGAGATGTCAAGAAGAATGCAAGGGCTCTACAAATTCAGGAGTATAAGTATTTAGAGCAAAAATCTGGGGAATCTATTACTGAGATGTATGATAGGTTCACAAAACTCCTGAATGAGATGGCTATACTTGGTTGTTAGGAATCTACATGTAATTTGATGATACTTTAATCTTAGAATCATAAAAATTTTATTTGATGTAATTACTGATCAATTGATATGAAAATTATAAATATCAATTGATCAGGAAACCATTTATCAATTAAAATGTTTATGTGAATCAACTGATAATATGGATTGTAGTATAGGTGTACTTAGTCTATTTCAATCGATAAGGTGCAAGTCAATTGATATTATTCTCATCAATTGATGTTAGAGTCGATTGATATAGGTCATCAACTGATGTGTAACTTAGACTGTCATATTATAATTATTTAAAGACAGGAAAATTATACAAGTGAAGGATGATTATTTGATATTGAAGCATCGATGGATAGAAGATCAATTAAAGAAGCCAAGTCAAGTATTGAAGACCATCAACTGATATGAAGACCCATCGATTGATAGCATCTATCAATCAATAAGTCATCATTTATCAATCGATGGATATAAAGATCAATCGAAGAAGAACACTAGTTGATGGATAAAAGGAAGGATCAATTAATATGTTTAACATAACATTATCAATTGTTTGAGACAACAAAAAAAAGGCTATCTATCAGAGATCCAAAGGACAAAAGCACACCTATGGAAGACAGTCTATGATGACTATGAAGACTCAAACATAAGCTGTCTTTCCAACCTTTTCCCAAAATAGAAAAAGACAAAAGGAAAGATAGAATATAAATAATCATAGAATAGGTATTGTAAAAACACACTTGTGGTATATGAACAAGTGTAGTAGCATTGTTAGAAAAGTGTTAGAAAGAAAAGTTAGACAATATTTCTTGAATCAACTGTTCAGCCTTAGAGCACTTTATAAGAACAATTAATTTATTTTCTAACCTTGTAAAAACGAAGCTAGGTTTCAACCTAGAAAAATTGAGCAAATATACACTGATGGAAAAACCAATCCATCAATAATTTTAAAATATATTTGTTTGATTTATTTTCAATTTCATTTGTGTATATATATATATATATATATATATATATATATTCTCTTAAACACTCAAACCTTAGGTACAATTATTAAAACAATTTTTTTTGATGTATTTGTATTCAACCCCCCCTTCTACAAATATTGACATTGTTCTGGGAAATAACAATTGGTATTAGAGCATATGATTTTAACATACAGAAAGTTCAAGATCAAGAACAAGTCAATATGGGCAACAAAAAGATTCAGGTGTGAAAATTTCAGCGTTAGAAAAAGATGAATACTTTACATGTAAAGTAAAAATGCACATGCATCTACTTTATCTTGACCCTTCCTATGTTAACTGCATAGAGAAAAGTAATCATGTTTCTATGAGACTAGTCACATGTGTAAATCCTGATGGAACTCCTGTATTTGACAAACATGTTCCAAAACTCATCACTGAGTTCACAGAAGAGGATGAAAATGAAGTGCTTAAATACAAGAAGGCCATGAACATTCTGTTCAATGGTCTAGATAAAGATATGTTTGACAATGTGATAAACTGCACTTCATCAAAGGAAGTATGAGATACTCTTCAATCTCTATGTGAAGGGACTGAGTATGTAAGGAAAAACAAGATGCAACTCTTGATTCAGAAATATGAATCTTTTTATTTCAAGAGTGGAGAGTCCATTAATGACACCTATAGTAGGTTCCAAAAGCTTTTAAATGGACTAAAACTATATGGTAGGGTTTATGCAACTAAAGATACAAATCTGAAATTTCTTAGATCTCTTTTAAAAGAATGGAAACCAATGACTGTCTCCATTAGACAATCTCAAGACTTCAAGGACTATACTCTTGAGAAACTTTATGTTATTCTCAAGACATATGAGTTGGAAATCCAACAAGTTGAGGAGATTGGGAAGAATCAAAGAAAAGAAAAGACTTTGGCTTTGAAGGTCAAGGAAAATGAAGAGAAGAAGGAAAATGGTTGTGTAGAAGACTTTATCATGGTGGCTGATGGTGCTGTTGAAGAATCATTCAAAGGAAAAGGAAAATGAAAGGGAAAGTGTGAAGAAATTGAAGCATGCTCACAAGATGATTTGGATGAGATTGATGAGCACCTTACATTTCTGTCAAGGAAATTTTCAAAGCTAAAATTTAAAAGGAATCCAAATGCTCAAAGACCTGGATCCCAGTCTAGAAATAAAAATCAAAACAAAAATATGGTTGATAGATCAAAATTCAAATGCTTTAATAGTAGATTAGCCGGTCATTTCTCAAATGAGTGCAGCAAGCCAAAACAAGAAAAGTCAAAGTCATATGATGGTATTGACTACCAAAAGAAATACTTTGACCTGCTTAAACAAAAGGAAAAGGCTTTTATTACTGAAGAGAAACACTAGGCCGCTGAGGACAGTGATTCTGAAGAATTCATCAATCTAGCTCTAATGACCAACCATGAAGATGAAGAAGCTAGTTCATCATCAAATTATGTACTAACTACTAACTTTTCTGAGCTTTCAAAAGATGAATGCAATAGTACCATTAATGAAATATCTAATGAATTGTACAATTTTCATGTCACTCTGAAATCTCTAAACAAAGAAACCTCAAGTTAAAGAACACCATTGATGTCTTAACTAAGAGGAATGCTTTTCTTAAAAATGAACTTGTTTATTTAGATAGATTCAAGCAGGAAAGTAAGGATGCTAGAGATGAACTAGTGAATAGTTTGAGAAGAGAAGAATTGTTAAAAGAACAATTGACTGGAGAAATTAAAACCATTAATAAATGGAATAGGTCTGTTAAAACTGCCAAATAAATCATTGATGTTCAGGGTTTAGATACTCTTGAAGAATCCCCTAAATTAGTAGGCAAGCCATTGGTTGATACTTCAATGGATAAAGATCAATCGACTGCTAATCCTTCATCAACTGATAAGGATTATCAATCGATTGATGCTGAATCAATTGATAAGCATCCATCGACAAGTAAATCATCAATGGTTAATAAGAAGAGCAACTTTAGCACCCCTATTAAGTTTGTTAAGGAAACCAAGAATCAAGTTGAGACTAAGGTTGAAAAATATTTGTAAATTATCTAAGAAATAATTAAAAGAGAAATTAGAAGGGATAACACTTGTTGAAATCATTCACCTTAAGTTTGGGAAAAAGAAGAAGAATAGGAATGGGAATGTAGGCATAAACAAGCNACAACCAAAGCATACAGAGTCTACAATCTTAGATTACACATTGTTATGGAATCTATGCATGTAGTCTTTGATGNAAGACAAGAAGCCAACAGTTAACTTTCTTCATGTCTTTGGCTGCAAATGCTTTGTACTGAGAAATCAAGGTGAAAATCTAGGAAAATTTGAAGCCAAAGCTGATGAAGCTATATTTGTTGGATATGGAATAACAACCAAAGCATACAGAGTCTACAATCTTAGATTACACATTGTTATGGAATCTATGCATGTAGTTTTTGATGACAAGAAGATTCAAGGGTTGTTTGATGAAAGATACCATGACCTATTGCATTTTGAAAATGAATCAGTAAGCAATGATGAAGATAGTGATGATGATGTGGAAATTTCAAGAAATCAAGTACCCATAAACTCCCCATCAATTGATGTCAATGCATCAACAGATAACTTATCAGTTGATAATCATCAATCGACTGATAATATATCAATTGATAAACATTCAATGGATAACAACTCTGCTCAACAATTTCCAAGTAGAGTGNAATTGATGTCAATGCATCAACAGATAACTTATCAGTTGACAATCATCAATCAACTGATAATACATCAATTGATAATCATTCGATGGATATCAACTCTGCTCAACAATCTTCAAGTAGAGTGTCCATCTCAGGGGGATGGTTCTCAAATAATCAATCACATCACAATGATCATAACAATTCTAATGATCATGAAGCATTATCTTCAAGGACAAATTTACCATCACAAAGGAAATGGACAAAAAGCCATCCCTTTGAATTAATAATTGGAGATGCAAATGATGGTGTCAAAACTAGAAGTGCAACTCAAAATGAATGCTTGTATAGTAGATTCATGTCTCAAGAAGAGCCAAAAAGGATTGAAGAAGACTTGAATGATCCTGATTGGATAATTGCTATGCAAGAAGAGTTGATTCAGTTTGAAAGAAATAAGGTATGGAAGCTGGTGCCCAAACCAAAGAATAAGTCTGTCATTGGTACAAAATGGGTGTTCAGAAACATAATGGATGAATTNCAAAATGGGTGTTCAGAAACAAAATGGATGAATCTGGTACAGTGACAAGGAATAAAGCAAGATTAGTGGCAAAGGTCTATTCACAAGAAGAAGGCATAGATTTTGATAAAACATTTGCACTAGTTACAAGATTGGAAGCAATCAGAATCTTTCTAGCATATGCAACTCATGCTAATTTTAAAGTGTATCAGATGGATGTGAACAGTGCTTTTCTCAATGGAGAACTAGAGAAAGAAGTATATGTAGAACAACCTCCTGGTTTTATTGATCATATTCATCCTAGATTTTTATATTATCTTCTCAAGGCACTTTATGGATTGAAGCAAGCACCTAGAGCCTNGATTTGTATACTATCTTCTCAAGGCACTTTATGGATTGAAACAAGCACCTAGAGCCTGGTATGACACATTGTCTAAATTCTTGATTGAGAATCACTTCACAAGAGGTACTGTTGATAAAACTCTCTTTCATAGAAATGTTATTGGCTCTATGATTCTTTTTCAAATCAATGTAGATGACATTATTTTTGTCTCAACTAATGCAAAACTTTTGAACATGATGGGAGAACTTACCTATTTTCTTGGTTTGCAAGTCAAACAAGTTAAATATGGTATTTTCATAAATCAAACCAAATATATTTATGACTTTAAGGAAATTTGATTTAAATAAATGTTCTTCTGCAAAAACTCCCATGGCCACTACAACTAAACTTGAATTGAATACTAAGGAAGCTAAAGTGGACATTTCAAGTTATAGAGGCATGGTTGGTTCACCACTTTATTTAACTACAAGTAGGCCAGACATAATATTTGCTACATATCTTTGTGCGTGGTTTCAGGCTGATCCTAGAGAATCTCATTTGATTGAAATAAAAAAAATATTCAGATATCTCAAAGGAACACCAAATCTTGGAATTTGGTACCCTAGAGACTCTGGATTTGATCTATTGGTTATTCAAATGCAGACTATGCAGGTTGCAGAATTGACAGAAAAAGTACCACAAACACTTGTCAATTTCTAGGAAATAAACTTGTATCATGGTTTAGCAAGAATCAAAATTCAGTGTCTACATCCACTGCAGAGGCTGAATACATTGCAGGTGGAAGTTATTGTGCACAAATATTATGGATGAAGAATCAACTATTTGACTATGGGTTCAACATGAACAAGATTCCTATTTTCTATGATAACACAAGTTCCATTGCAATAACAGAAAATCCTGTGCAACATTCCAGAACCAAAGACATTGACATAAGGTATCACTTCATTAGGGAACATGTAGTGAATGGTACTATTGAATTACATTTTGTCCCTAGTGAAAAATAAATTACAGACATTTTTACCAAACCATTCGATGAATCTACTTTTAATAGATTAGTTTGTGATTTAGGTATGCTTAACTATGTTTATTCTGTTAAATGTCTGAAAAGTTATTTATTTATGTTAGTTTTAGATTGTAGCCATTGATTATGTTAATCTATTGACTCTTCCACAATCAATTGATAAACATTTTACATATCAATGAATATTTCTAAAGCTATCGACAGATAAACATATCAATTGATGATATATTTGTTTATCAATGGATATTTGCAACTATCGACAGATAAATATATCAATGATGATATATTTGTTTAACGATGGATAATACTATTTGTCGATGGAAAAATTTAGTTATCAATCAATGACCTGAAATTTTTAGAGTCCATGTCATCAATCAACCTGTACAATATCTAGTCATTGATTACTTATTTTATCAATTGATTAATACATACATCCATGTATGTATAACATTCAATTGCCAAAATTGGTAATTTCTACTTTTCATGTCTTATTTCCAACGATTATTTTTTTGCAACTAATTGGGGGAATTAAATCGATTGAGAAATTAAAACACCTATTTGTTCTGAAAAATTTAAATAGCTGTGTTAAAGTTCATTTGAACTTTACCTACTATTTCTTATTCTTAATCTATTTCTCTCCCTCTCTCTTGCTAAGAACCCCTAATCTACTTATTGTTTATTATTATTTTTGTGTCAACACTAACAAGTTTGCCAGTCAGTTTATTTCTATATCTATAAACATGATTATGGTATCATCAAAGAAAGTCTCGCAAACAGGATTCTACTATGAACTTAAAAACTTTGTTGCTTGCACTATGGTGGAGGAAGCCCCAACAGAATTTCATCCACTAATAAAATTCTTGGACAGTTCAAAAGTCTAAAAGGCCTTCTCAGAAGCACCAAAGATAATGTGCAATT
Organism: Oenanthe javanica; assembly: GCA_008931105.1. Classification (NCBI taxonomy): domain Eukaryota; kingdom Viridiplantae; phylum Streptophyta; class Magnoliopsida; order Apiales; family Apiaceae; genus Oenanthe; species Oenanthe javanica. The sequence continues at coordinate 6,421 of QRFB01006512.1, read as the reverse complement.
TAGTTGAAGAATTCTGGACAACAACATAGGTAGCAGATGATTTTTCTTCAATTTCCTTTAATTACAAAAGATAAAGGTATATTCTAACCACTGTGGTCTTAGGTGAGTGTATAAACATTCCTGCAAACAATACTGAAAATGCACCCAGTGACACAGACATTAGAACTATGCTTAGGGAAATCAATTATACTGCTCCTGATGCTAGTCTAGGTAGTATTGTTAGAAAGAATCTAAGAAAAGAATGGTCATATTTCTTTGATGCTATAATAAAGTATTTTTCTGGTGAAGTTAGTAATTTTGATGTAATAACTACAAGTATGTAACAAGTAGGTTATAGCATTTTATATAATAGATATTACAATTTAGGAAGCATGTTACTCAATGAGATATCTATCAAATTGGGAAATAAGATTAATAGGTCTAATCATATTTACTATGCTAGATTTATCATGATTATTATTAACCATTTTGTAAAGGATATTGAGATTGACAGGAGTATAGAAATTCTGGATTATTGGGTCCAAAATAAAAGGGTCTTCAAAGACTTAGTAAGGATCAATCTTCACAGTAATATGGAATTGATCTATCCACCTTTTGTTCAGGTATTTATTTCTATCCTAACTTCTTCTAATCCCCAAGCTTCTTTGCCTTCTATGGCTATGGAGGGTGTTAGCAATGACCCCAACTCTCCTACACAAGTCACACAACCAATTTCCAAACCCAAATCTAAAAAGCCAACCTCAACATGTTCCCAAAAACCTGTTATTGTAAAAAAAAAGAAAAGAAAAACACATGTCGTGGTAGATAGATTAGAGGATGATATATGTGGTGAGGGAACTGGGGAACATAAAAGAACCTAGAAGGATAAGGAGAGTGAGGGTGTGTTACCAAAGCCAAGCCACTCCACAGTCTCTCAAAAGGCTATGGATGTTAAGAAAGAAATTACCACATCCCTATTGGCATCCTCCCAAAAGGATGTTAATATTGAAAAGAGCCCACAACCAGTGGCACATAACCAGGATGGGGAAACACAAGCCAAAACCCCAAAATCATATAAAAGGAGAAAAAGTTATCTTTGCACATGGGGAAACACACTGCAAAATCACAGGAAATTGTGATGGAGCCTTCTCAAAGTCAATTTAATGCATCTCATATAAATGATGAGATGCAACCCCATTCTCTCTCAATTCCAATTCCTTCTATTCTTCTTTCCCCATTCCATCAAATTTATTCAGAAAATGTTCTGATAGATAATAAGGCATTTTTAAATTCTCCTTCTTTGATAATCAAGGAGAAGCCAACACTCTCTCCTGAATTTTCTGGGAAGAAAATTCAGGATCCCATCTCACATGTAATTTCAAATGTCACTTCTCAAATAATTACCTCAAATGTTTCTACTCCATCAATTGATATTCCTTCATCAATTGATATTCAGCCATCGACTGATAAGCCATTGATCGACACTCAAGATCAATCGATGGGTATGATTCAATCAATGGATATCCCAAGCACTTCAACTGATATTTTCTATACATCAATTGATGTTGCACAAACACTCTTAGGATTGAGTGAGTTGAGTGAGAGGCAGGATTGTAGTCTGGAAAAAAGAGAGGATGTGAGTGAGGTCATTCCTATTTCTTCCAAGAATATGAGTGAAACACATAAGGGCCCCACCTTAGTATGTGCACAGGTTATGAGTGAGGGATATGTGAGATTCCAGGATGAGATCCTGAGGCAAAATAGAGAGATGAGTGAGAGATACAAAACAATTATGTTATATGCACAAGAGTTGGAGAATGAATTAATGTTAGAGGAGGAAAGAGTAAAGGAGATAAGGGGAGTCCCTCATACTGAAGCTAGTAGGAGTGGAGTCAATAAGGAGAATGAAGATGAAGAGGTTGATGCTGGTGACTTTGATCCACAGAATTTTGTTCACCCTGATCCACAATATCAAGGGTTGACTACTTCAAGTAACAGAAATGTAGAGCAATTTTTGGGAATTGATCATACTGAACAAAGAACCAGGAATATGAAAGAAAGCATTGCCAATACAACAGATACTTGTTATATGGCCCCTGAAGAGTTGGAGGATGAATCTGATGAGGAACTTTAGATGAGTACAATTGAGGGATCTCTAGAGGATGCTGAAGTTGAGATTCTTTCTCAATATAGGAGGGCAATGATGAAGGTAAACATTGAAGACTTAACTCAAAGAAGAATTGCCAATTGTATGAAGGAGCAATTGAAATTACAGAAATTGACAGTAACAGGAGTGAAAAAGGGAGATATAGATTATCAAGGGTTCTATTATCTCCAACAAGGATACATTGGAAAGAAGATTAGATGAGAAGCTTCCAATGAATACTCTGACTCAAATCAAGGAAAAGTTGTTCAAAGAATTTAAGAATTTTGCAGCCTTAGAAACAAGAGTGAAGTCTCTAGAAAAGAAAATGGATGACATCATTAAAGGCCAAGTTCTACATGCCTCCATTCTTCAAAAGTTTCTTGACAGGATGCCACCACCTCCTCCACTTGATGATAAAAAAATAGGAGAATGCTAAGAAGAAGGATGGTGATGGTAATGATAAATCTGACAGTGGTGGTGTTGGTGTTGGCAAAACTAGTAGCATTGGTGGTGTTGCAACTAAGGTGTTTACTAAAAATGGGAGCAACAGGGATAGAGGACAATCTTCAAAGTCATCTAAGTCAACCAAAGATGACTTAGAACAGAAAAACAAAGATTCGAAAAAGTTTGAAGATGAACTAGAAGCTAGAAGAATTTCTAGGGAGAAAGAAACTCAAGTAATGATTGAGTGGAAAATGAAAAGATTTGAAGATCTAAAGAAAAACACTGAGTTGGTGACAAAGGTAGTCAATGAAAATGAATAGAAGACTGCTAAAAAAATCAATTCAAATGAAGAAGCCTTTCTAGTAATTGATAGTGAAGCCCTTGAAGAGAAGAAATAGGGGAAATCAATAATGATTGAAGAAGAAAAGGAAAAGAAGAATCCAGTTGGCCAGAAGCTTCTTCAAGGAGCCATCTCTTCAGGAATCTCAGATGCTACAAGGAGAGAAAAGGGGAATGAAGAGATTGCTAGGCAATTGGAAATGCAATGGGATTTGGAAGATGAATTGGTAGAACAACCGCCGAGGAAAATAGCCATGGCTAAGAAAAAGACAAATGCAACTCAAGAAATAGTGATTAAAGAAAACCCTCGAGACAAATAGGAAGAAATCAAGGAGGAAGTAACAATTGAAGGATATGACATGAAAGGAGTATCAGTGGTATGTGAAAAAGGGTTGATACGAGTAAGAACTCACCCTATAACCTCTAACCAAGAAGAATCAATGAGATTGGAATATGATAATGGAGTAAAAATTACTTACTCAATGAAGGTGATAATGAAGCAAAGCTACAATGTCCTGAAGACCATTCTACCTCTTCTGAACATAAGGTACAAACTCAATACAACAATTGCTCAGGAAATTCAACATCAAATTTCAAAGCTAAGTAGAGCAAAGGATCCAGCTGAACTTGATTCACATCTTAAGCTATGGAAGTCTCAAGTCAAGAAGGTGGTGTTAAAGCCAAAATATGTTATGATTTTTATAGATGTGGAGGGAAACATAAAGTTCTTTGATATCTGTAAATATCTGGACAAAATTACAGATGAAGAAATTCACTACCTAATGAGGCAACTTGGAGAAACTGATGAAGATGAAGCAATATTGAGGAGTTCCTTCATGAGACAGCTAAAAGAAAATGCTGAGAAGAAAAAGAAGAAGAAGTGAGTGGAGAATGAAGACCATGAAAATTAGAAGACATTGAAGCAGCTTGCAGAAATCACACATCAACTACTACTTCCAAACTCAAAGTGCTATTTAAATTTCATGATTCTATCTGAATGAAAATAATTAAGGGTTTTATTATCATCAAGTAGATTTATGCCTGTTCATGTCACAGACACAAATATGGGGGAGATTGTTAAGAATCTACATGTAATTTGATGATAACTTTAAGCTTAAAATCATAGAAATTTTAATTGATGTAACTGATCAATTCATATGAAAATTATAAATATCAATTGACTAGGAAATCATTTATCAGTTGAAATGTTTATGTGAATCAACTGATAATATGTATTGTAGCATAGGTGTACTTAATATATTCCAATCGATAATGTGTAAGTCAAGTGATATTATTCTTATCAATTGATGTTAGAGTCGATTGATATAGGTCATTAACTGATGTGTAAATTAGATTGTCAAATTGTAATTATTTGAAGACAGGAAAATTATACAAGTGAAGGATGATCAGTTGATATTGAAGCATCGATGGATAAAAGATCAATTGAAGAAGCCAAGTCAAGTATTGAAGACCATCAACTGATATGAAGACCCATCGATTGATATATTGATTGATAACATCTATTAATTGATAAGTCATCATTTATTAATCGATGGATATAAAGATCAATCGAAGAAGAACACCGGTTGATGGATAAAAGGAAGGATCAATTGATATGCTTAACATCAAATTATCAATTGATTGAGATTACACAAAAAAAGCTATATGTCAGAGATCCAAAGGACAAAAGCACACCTATAGAAGAAACTATATGATGATTGTGAAGACTCAAACATAAGCTGTCTTTCCAACCTTTTCCCAAAATAGAAAAAGGCAAAAGGAAAGATAGAATAGAAACAATCCTAGAATAGGTATTATAAAAACACACTTGTGGTATATGAACAAGTGTAGTAGCATTGTTAGAAAAGTGTTAGAAAGAAAAGTTAGACAATATTTCTTGAATCAACTGTTCAGGCTTAGAGCACTTTGTAAGAACATTTGATTTATTTTCTTACCTTCTAAAAACGAAGCTAGGTTTCCTTAACATAGAAAAATTGAGCAAATATACACTGATGGAAAAATCAATCCATCAATAATTTTAAAATATCTTTGTTTGATTTATTTTTAGTTTCATTTGTTCGTATATATATATATATTCTCTTAAACACTAAACCCTTAGGTACAATTATTAAAACACAAATTTTTTGATATATTTGTATTCAATCCCCCATTCTACAAATACTGGGAAATATCATTAGTAAGGTTTATGATTCTGATGATACAAACACCAAGTTTCTGAGAACCCTTCCTAAAGAGTGGGACAACAAAACAACAGCCACAAGAGAAGCAAGGGATTTTGATGAAATCTCTCTAGAAGAATTGTGTGGCAGACAAAAAACATATGATCTAGAGATGCAACAGAGAAAGAAGAAGAAGTCTGTGAAGGCAAAATCTGTGGCACTCTTAATGGAGTCTGAGAAAGAACAACAGGAAGAATCCACAGAAGCAAGAATCAAGGATTTTGATATTGAATCAGAGTCTACTGACACATACTTTGATTATGATGATGAAATTGATATGAGTCAAATGATGGCTATGTTTGCTAAGAATTTCAAAAGAATGAAATTCAAGAAAAGAACTAGAAAATTTAGCAAGGGGCCAACATTCAAAAAGGAGGATGAAAAAACTAAGAAAAGTAAGAGCACCATAATCAAGCTTGACAAGGCAAAAGTCAAGTGCTTCAATTGTGGAATACTGGGGCATTTTGCTAGTAAGTGTAGAAAGGCTGAAAATCAAGGCAAGGGTAATGCACTCATCTCAATAGGAAAGGACTAGGCAGATTCAAGCTTAGAGGATGAAATTGATTATGAAAATCTAGCATTGATGGATGTCTCCTAAGAAAAATCAGAATCTCCTAAAGAACCTTTATCTCCTAAAACTCAGGTATTAATCTTTTTTCCTAAATCTTTACTCAATTTAGACTCTGATGGTATAAAAATTGTACAAAGTGAGATTAAAAATATAATGACAAACTGTAGGTCTCTCACTAATGACAATGACAGGTTAATAGAAGAAAATTTAACCTTGACAAGTAGGAATAACCATTTAGAGTCTGAATTAGTGTTTATGGAAGAAAACAAAAAGGATTCTGAAAAATGCAGGCACAACTAAATTAAATCTTAAAAGCCTATGACTTTGTTAAGAAAGAACTAGAGGAAGAGAGGCTTAAATTCGAAGTGTAGACATACACTGGTAGAAAAGTTCAGGAAATTCTCAACAATCAAAATGTGTGTCAAACTGCTGGTCTAGGCTATGACAAAAGTCAAGGCAAAACACCTATTGATGAGATGGATAATAATGAAGAAGCTAGCTAAGTTAATAAGACTAAGGACAAGAGTACCTTAAATCCTGTTAAGTTTGTGTTTTCTGAAGGAAAGATTGTTTTACCTAAAGAAACCATAAACATATATGTCAATGATCCCCCTATTGTTTATAAAAAGACAGATGAATCATGAAAGGCATAGGTGTACTAACTTGTAACACTTAATTATTATGTAACTCAACTAAGTAAAA
>QRFB01006511.1:0-37462 GCA_008931105.1 Oenanthe javanica | reverse complement strand
TTAAAAACACCTCCATTAAGTCAAAAGTAACTTATTTTAAGTAATCCCAAACGGCCTCTTAAAATTGGGTTATATACGCTACGTTGAAATTAGAAAACCGAACTTAACATCCTATATACAACTCTAACTTTCTATATTCTTCCTTTTATATAACTCACGGAAAAAATAATATTATATTATATTATATTTAAATTATATTATATGAATATTAAATTTTTTGAATATTAAAATAATAATATTATTTTATTAACATTAATTAAATTTTATCACTATATTATCTCTACTTTTATATTATATTATTTTAAACAAACTTTTCTTTTAATTAGAATATATAATTGTACTCACAATCTACTAATATGTTTCAATTTTCATTATCGCTCAAACACTTTAATTTATTTAAAATTACAATTTTATAATTAAAATTATATTATATTTTACATACATTAAAATATACTCTTTTATTTAAATTTTAATTAAAATATTTCTAATATATTTGTAACTCTTTTTATTAATAAAAATTTTCTAATTAAATTTAAAGAAAAATAAAAGTTTGGTCAATTGGTCATTCGTTTGATAAGTCCTCTTTTTATACAACTCTTTTATCATCCTTAAGTTTTCTTTTTATACGATTTTTTTATGCAATTATGATATAATTATAATTTAATTTTAAAACATATATATTTTACATATAACTCTATCATCGGTTAATCATTTTTTGTACAACAATCTAATAACATATTTCACTTCACTTATACTTGAAATTACGACTTATTAATTAAATCTTATGAATATTAAAACTTATTAATCAAATCTCATGAATATTAAAATAATAATATTATTTTATCTATAAATAAATTTTATTATATAATATATTATTATAGTCGATATAATAACAAAATTTAAATTATTTATTTAAATCATATAAAATAATTAATATATAATTTATTAATATCGTCCGTGTCTTGCACGAGTTATAAGATATTATATAATTCATATAAAATTAAAAAAAATGGAACTAGTCAAACATGCAGTACCCCTGACCCCTCTAAGATAAGACTGGAGTATATTTGCTCTATCATTGATTCATTGATGTTTTACAGAGACACATCTGACAATTACATGCATAAGGCATATGATGCGAGTCTGAAATTGAGTCAAATAACTGTGAATAATAATATTGTGAATAATAATATGATTAAATTCGGTTTAAATTTATAATCATTCATTTAGATTCAGTATGGATTCGAATTAATATTTTTATTCAGATTTGACTCGAGGTTGAATATCAATATTTGTATTTGATTCAGCTCAACTCAAATAGATGCTCAACTACTCCTTTTAGTGTTTAGTGTATTTGAATTCAAATTTGAATTCATATATAGGAGTTTTATAAAATTAAAAATACTCGAATAATTATTCACTAAAAACTAAAATGTGGTCATTTTAGAGAGTATTATTTTAATATAAATATTATATATAATTATATATGTAATTTACGAAATCGAGTAGAATACTATGTATTCGAGTATTTTAAAATTATTCGAATCACTCAAAATAAATATGATCGAATATTAGAGAGGTAAGATCCGACTCGGTATTCGTTCAAATTATAAAATAAAATTCAAATTCACTAATTATTCATATAAATATGAATTTTATTCGTTTTTAACTAATCGAATTCGGATTACTCTGACTTCGCTTTCAGCCCCAGAGAGTGGTCACAATCCACTGACTACTGTTACCATTTATAATAGTTAAACGTGAGTATAAATCATGTATGTGAAACGTACACAACCGAAACTAGAATAATTTAATTTAAGAAAGATATATTTATAATTTAAAAAATAATTGGTAATTTTTAGTATTTTATCAGGATTAGAATATTTCTTTTAATACTATTTTAATAGGATATAATTTAAAAATTACTATTTTAATACTTCAAATTTATTTCAATGTACTTTAATACTAGAATATTGATTTTCTGCACGAATGGATTGTTTTCTGGCATCTATCTCATCCACACAGACAATTGAGTCCAAGCTTCTTTTGTGATTGGTTCTTAAATTATAGCCAACCCAATTTATAAAATAAAACATCATAATTAGAGAGAAAGTATTTCAGAGTTAATCATAAGTGTTTGCATATGCCTTTAGATTTGTCTTGTGCTGCTAAAATTATGTTATATGGTTACTTAATCATACCTCAGTATTTTGTTTTTAAGTAGTATAGTTGAACATAAAAAAATACTGTGTATTTTGGTTTTTAATAGAAGTGTTAAGCAATTCAAAGTCATTTTATTGCAAAACCACAAGTTTGTAGTATTTTTTGGGTTCATTTTCATTGTTATGCGTAATACTAGCTAGCTGTGCATTTGTTTTTGTGGATATTGTGGGATTTGGTTATTTCTAGTATGGTGTACTAGTAACCAGATGTTTAGGCAATTGTTAGTCTTTTTCATTTCATAGGTGCAATTAGTAACCTTATTTGATGTTGTACACTGTGTTTTGCTGTATGAATTGGTTGAAGTCATATATTTGCTGAATTTGTATGTAACATTGTTTGATGTGAATTAGCTTAGTTTATATATAAAAGTTACAGAAACAAGTTTAATAGTATGTCATGTCATGCATATGATGAAAAGTTCTTTTTGATGTTTGTTTCTGATTGAGTTATGCATGAGATTATTATACCTTAGAGTCCTGTAATAACCAATTATATATCTAAATATAAATATTTAATTTTTGGATGTTGCAACATAATGATGGTGGACAAGTTTTAGATCAATGAATATGTAGCCTCGTAAACAGGTTGTGGGCTGTACAGGTTGTGCAGCTAAGCTTAACAAAACTGGCTCTATCTCCAATATGCAGGAACTTGATGAGCTTGTGCTCCCCTTTGAGGGGAAGCAAATAGGAGTTGGAACAGAGCTGCTGGCAGTACTAGGGTGCAAGGGGATGGCCGTGTCATGACAGAGCCTCGAAAAGGGTTGGATGCTGACCATGGAAAGGTGGATGGTTTCATGTTCGTGAATAAAAAGCAAGAAACAGATGCAGATGCAGGTGGACAATATGATCGAGGAATGCACGAAAGTGCAAGTGCAGATGCTGGAAGAAGCTGTTGAAGTTGTTTCTTAGGCACTGCAACTATTTTTGTTTAAGATGATTGCTAAACTTGAACTGTTATGTTAGAGCACCTCCAATGATCGGGACTTTTCAAGTGATGCTAATTTTGCCACATGATTAAGAATAATATTTTTAATTCCATCTCTTACACATTGAGAGTGTTTGGCTAAGCTTTTTTTTCCCGGAAATAAGCCCTTATTTCCGGAAAAAAAGTAGGTATGTATGTACTTTTTCTGAAAATAAGTAACTTATTTTTTAGTTTTAAGATGATATTTGGTTTTAAAATTCTAAAATAAATATTTATCTTTAAAAAAAAATGAAAATATGTAAAAAATAAAAATAAAATAAGTAGCTTATTTTAAGTTTAAGGAACCCCAAACGACCCCAATATTATCTTTTGGACTTAAATACAATTTAAATTCTGTGTTTTTAAAAATATACGATTAAAACCCTATTTTGATATATTTAGTAAATTTAACCATATGTTTTTAACTATATATAATTAAAACCATTTTTAAAAAATATTTAGTAAATATAACCCTATATTTTTAATTATATACAATTTAAACCACTTTTAAAACATTTACTAAATTTAACCGTGATTTTTTATTTTTAAAATAAAATAAACATCACACAAATATACTAGTATACGTAACCTTTGGTAATATATTATCTAAATCTTTTGTCCCAAAGATAAAATCTTTTGTCTATATTATCAAGTTGACTGATTTTATAAAAGAAATTACATATACTATCATACAATAACTAAAACAAATTATAAAAGGTATATATCTAACCTAATTTAAGATTGTAATTTTCAGATTTCTAAAGTTATAAAAAGATAAATTGTAATCTTCAATTAAAAATTTGAACAATTTTATAAAAAATATCAAAATAGGACCGAATACTAACCCCTGTGAGGATAAAATTATTTAACTCAAAAAATTGTCACATCGAACAGTAGAACTACCAACTTTTCTACGGCCATTTTTTTTGAAGAAAAGTACAGAACAAAGCACCCCATGCATATGTTCAAAGGTTGAAGACTGTTAGTTATTCCCGACTTGCAAACTAAAATGATCTATACATATAACTTCAATACCGAAATGATACATACCATGAATATAGTACAGCTAACACCTAATTGCAAAAGATTCACTAGTATGACTGCCTACTTGCAGCTAATGAAAAAAAAGAAAGTGTTATATTAAAATTCTAATAAACATTACATAGATGGCTAATTTTGGATCTACGAAGACATATTATCCAAAAAACCATGTTTATATTCATATACCAGAAAGTAAATTGTTATGTAATCTGGATTATAATAGATTAACCAATTACGGTTCATACATTATTACAGCTACCAGCTTTAAAGTTGCTTGAAGCCATTACCATAGAGCTAAATATATGATTTTATAATGCAGGGCTTCTAGGTAAAGTTAGCTACATTCTATGAGGTTCTCGGCCACCATTCATGTAAACAAGAAGTGAAAGGCTAGACAAAAGACTACATACATTACCACACCAACTTGAGGGTTATGTTTTCTCACACTCAAGTAATGCATATTGCATACTCAATCAGCGATGTCGGTTGGAGAATGGAGATCGACTTGCATGGACACCACGAGACGAGCTCTGCACAGGCGGTGTTCCCTTAGACAGATCTGACCAAGAGATGTTTCCCTCCAAGGCGAAGACTATCTGTGTAATTTTCATTAGTTTCTTTGTCGCCACTAGGTACACAAAGAAATATCAGTAAATGCAAATTATGGATACCTCACTCATTCGTGGTCTGCGCCAATCAGGGTCACGGATGCATGCAGCAGCACATGCAACCATTGAAGCCATCTCTTCACTATTATAATCCTCGTGTAGTCGAGGATCAGCAAGACCATGAAAATCTTTAGTCTCTAGAGCTTTAGTAAGCAAAGGCCTGGCCTATAAATCACAAACAAACATATCGCTCTTATTGCAAAAGGACGTATGTAAATGCATGCAACAGAAGATTATATTTATGATTAGCCAAGTATCACCCCATTTGGAGGGGGAAAAACAGTTTATGAAATGCTGATTTATACTATTACCAAGATCACTTCATTTGGCCACAAATAATGAAATATTGATTATTATTGACAAAAAATGATTCAACAAGAGTTAAATGCATTGTACCCATGGAACTAAAAATTCGTTTGTCAAAGGATCTCTTTTATTGAGCGGGTTGCATCCAGTAATAAGCTCCAAGAGAATAACTCCATAGGAGAATGCATCTGCTTTATCGGATGCTCTCCTGCATGTTGCATACTCTGGAGCAAGGTATCTGCATATAGTGAACATGAGAAAAAGTTTGATACTGCATATAACTCTATGCCTATGCTATTGATATTTTATGATTCTATCTCCTATCTGGTTGAGTAGAATGGTACCGGAAGTGGAAATAGAAAGAAAAAAATGAAGAGAAACTAGAGGTGAAAGAGAAGGATGTAGGGAATGACAGGAAGGAACGAGCCTTACGTGCAAGTTGCAAATCAAAGTTTTAGAATGGAATGGGTATTTCATACCAGGCAATACATGTCTGCAATTAATTCAAATATAATTCCATTCCATCCGAACAAACGGAGGCATATATACCGAAGTAAAAATGTAATAAAATGAAGAACTAAAGAACTAACTATTACTTACTATTTACATGGCAGATGCACAAATTATTTACGTTTAAATTAAAATTCAAAAATTGAGCGAGACCCAGAATCCAGAGAAGTTCATCTCAAAATGAGAATATTGCAATTATAGAGGTTACTTGTGTTATAACCCCAAGGTACACCATAACATATAACAGACCATTCCCGGTAATAATATAGGCCACATGTCAGCTTTCACCAAGAAACCTTAAATTTTGTTCACCCTTTTTATAGTAGTTTATTTAGATATTCAAACCAAGAGCAATATTTTGAAACAAGAATAACAATGTAACATTAAATCCAGTGAAGCACAGAAATGCATAGGAAGGTATTATATAATTTATACATTGCACTGAAGTCACAGAAAAAAAAAGAGTATAGAAATTACTCACCCAGAATTATCGACATCCCTGATAACATTACGCATATCATCATCGTCGTCGTCATCAGCTTTAGTACGACGTAAGGACTTGACAAGCCCAAAGTCAGCAATCTGAACAAATATTAACTTATTAATAAAAATAAGAATGCCAACATGATTATAAATAAGACCTTAAGAAAGTAACTAGTATGTTCAGCCTATAAATCTTTATGTACTAACAAGATGAGATTCTAAAAGTTCATAACAAGCACCAAAAGGTTCATTCATGTTAGCTAATAACCAGTTCACAAAATTCATTTAACCATCCAAATTTGTGCTTTGATTATTACCTTAGCCTCAAAGTTTGAATCAAGAAGAATATTTGATGCCTTTATGTTAAGGTGAAGAATGGAAGGATCACCTGGAAGAAACATTATACTAAAATCAATATTGTTCGGTTAACAAGACATGCACAAAAGCATAGTACTAGGGAAATTCCAGATCCCATTTAACATATATGTTGCTTTATTATTAAAAAAAAACATTTGCTTTTTAAGCACAATATATAATATAGCTCCTGGTGCACACAAAAACTTGCTAATACTTCCCCTCACGTCACATGTACACATGAAGAGGAAAAAAGGAAGAGCAAAGCCAATACAAATCAGTATAAAGGGAATTATTTGATGCTTGTAGAATCGTACTCCAGATTGACTTTGCATACTCATAAGGTACGTTTACGCTACAATGTCAAGTTGCCAACTAAAGCTAAATTTGAAGTTGTTATAACAAGGGAAATATACATAATATGACAAAACCTTGGCAAGTTAGTCAACTATCCCAATGCTACTTCAATGGGCACTGCCAAACTGCAAAAGAAGGAATGACGGCACTTACAGTCTTCGTGGAGATATGCCAGTCCCTTTGCAGACCCAATAGCAATTTTCATTCTAGTTGCCCAGTTCATAACTGGCTGATCTTTACCTAAAAGTATTGTTCAAGTAAGAAATATAGTAGTAGGCACTCAAAATGAAAGATTAGTACACAGCGTATCCATAAATCTGTTAAAGAATCGAATTGTTATAATGGAGTATGAATAAGAAAGAAAGTGCAATCCAGCAACGTGTCATTTAAGTTAAATATGGAAAGTAAATAAATTTAAAAGAGTCCCGTAAAGGGTAACCTGAGATGGGTCCCATTGAATGAAAAGAATGAAGAGTGTTAATACATGTTAGAGAGAGAGAGACCTATGAGGACATGGTTCCATTATACACGACACTTGTTTTACTTTACTCCACGCAATGCACGGATGGCTGCACATTAAAAAAAGCGACCAGAAACCTTTTTTGCCACACACACACACACATATATAATTTTATAACATGTGCCGAATAGGGGAGGCTTCAAGCCAAATGTCTATAGCATATCTCTAAGGTTTATACTTGCAACTTGCAAGCATGTTTTCATGGAAGTAAGATCCATACAGTTTTATCTGGCATATATACATGTTAATAAATGAAAAACAGTTGGTCATATGAAAGAATATTATAAATACAATCAGAGAAAGTTTATCACTATACATTTATTTTAATTGAAGTTTATTAAATAATATTGTTATTAGTATAATTACAGTGACACAATTGAATGACAAAGTAACCTTACCATGTAAATGGAATTCCAAATTGTTGTTTGGAACAAATTCACAAACAAGCAATCTTTTAGCACTTGACATGCAGTAACCAACCAATGAAACGAGATGCTTGTGATGTATTCGACTAATGATTTCCGCCTCCTGTTGAAAAACTTCCTGCATGCCTGGCGCACTATCCATCTTTAACCCCTTAACTGCAATTCTTCTCCCATTCGGAAGAACACCTTTGTGGACAGATCCAAATTCACTATCCCCAAGAAAATTTGCTTGTGAGAAACATTTGGTTGCTAAGGATAGTTCCTGGATTGTGAAATTTCCACGACACAAAGGTAATACAGGAGTGCCTTGAACCTCAGTATTAAGTGACGTATTTATACTATTGCTCAATTGAATTGGTGGTGGAATAACATTCCAAGGCATAGGATTACCGTGAACACCAGGTAAATATAATATCTGTGGCAAGTGCTGAGGTGATGGTGCATCACGCAGTGTGTCTGATAATAAAAACCAGAATGAGATACAAAAATATAAAACCTTAATAAATTAGTAACTAGATCTTAGATTAGAATAATAATAAATTATGCATCAAATTCTTAAACCAACAGCAAAAAACTAAACAAAGGAAACATAACACAAATAACCCATCAGTGACATCTTTATCCGTTGTGAAAGACTGATTTCATGGTAATTTGCACCATAGAACAAAATACTATCATTTGAATGATAATAGGTACTATGTTGTGCATATCAAGAAGTGAAACACCACAACTACCAGGGTCAAGTTTGTGATTGTATGTAAACACAATATAATTGCTAACTTCTGTAGACATTATACCCAAAGAAAAATTTGTTAAATTAAACGAAGGTTTTAAAAGAAGGGCAAAGTAACAACATTGATATATGATTGCTTAATTTGATATATGAAAGTTGCAAAGAATTTATTGACACTTCTTATGCCATACTTAGCTGTACTGGTTTGTATGTTCCGTGGAATAGTACGTTACCTGACAATGGTTATTATGGCGCCAAGTTGAGCCTTGACGCCCAACTACCATCGAGAAGACTAGTCGACAAGTCACTCGACTAGTCGTAAAAAGTCGACAAGTTGTTCATATACATATATTTACTAGATTTAATAAATAATATTGTTAAACACATCAATTTCACAATTAAAATCAAAAGTAATAGAGTAATAAGTTCAAATTAAGCATTTTTAATACATAATAACATGCAAATATCAATAATCAAACATGTCCAAGCAAATAAAAACACAAGTGATGACGAAAATCAAGTAAAGTAATCCATCTCAATAATAAGTTCATTTCTATCCCTTTCTTGTGTATTGTCATTGATCGAATCATGCGATTGTACACCATAATTATGGTTATCACGGCGCCAAGTCGGGCATCGAAAAATCTCGGCGCCCGAATACTTTCGTGTTGACTAGTCGACGACTAGTCGTCTTCATAATAACATTGCCTGACATGCATCAAGAACACAATAAAATGCTTATTTGGACAACAAGTTTTAGTTAATTAAGAATACTTCCTATTACATAATAAATACATATCAATATTGTTTGTTTAAGATTTTTTTGTCACATAATTGTGCACGTCAAGCTGATATTAATCATGACAAAATTTATTAATAACAAAACTATATATCACTCCCATTCCACTCAACATCTCATTTTTTAGGCATGTACTCGAGATTAAATATATATGCTTGCAATTCCCCCGACAGGTCATATATACATTATTCAAAAGGTTACTAAAAAGTTTAATAATAAATATTGTATATAAATCTCACCATTTGGTTGCGGCGTTGGTAATCTACCAGAATCTAAAGGAACATCATATTTCCTTTTTCTGTAACAAATTATCAAGGCTATAATAATAGCAACGAGAATAGCAGCTACCGGTATTCCAATAATGGTAATTTGACTATTAAAGCCGTCCTTACCAGCTGCGGAACTCACAAAATAATTTAGAGACAAGGATTTTGAAGCTTTATAGTTAGTGTTTATGAACAACGAAATTGACCTACGCGGTGAAGCTGGTACAGCCAATACTCGAGATGGTAAAGGCTGTGAAGGTGACAAAAGTGCAGCAGTCTGGGAGGGTGGCATATTATTATGTGAGGGTGGCGGTTGGGGTGAGGATAATTGGAGGGTAGACTGAGAAGTAGACAGCGGTGGGGTGGTGACATTGTGTGCAGATAGGGATGAAGATGGAGACATTGTAAATTAAGGAAAATGGTGAACAGGGATAGTTCTTGAGGTAAGGAGGAGAGTAGTAATAGTAAATTTTGGGCCGACCCAATATGTCTATTTATACCCGAACATACATGTTTATGTATATGTTTGTATATATTGTAAGAGGATATGCCTTGCAGCAACGCACTATATATTTCTTTTACCTTAAGATAGTACATTTGATATACTTTTAACTGACGTGGGGCCTAATAATTAATATGAGCCAAAAGTATAATATTTGAGAAAATCTACAAGAACTTGAGAAGATGCTAAGGAGATAAACATATTACCTGTCGACCAAGGGACCCACTGCTAATATGTGTAAATATATAAAGTGAAGAGTCCAGCTAAAGTTGTGAAAGTAACATTTGTAATGCGTGTTCTTATGTATGTAAATGCATCATACACATTTCTAATGCATCTTATTGACGTTACAGATCTCATAGTGATATTGTCCTTCTCTATATTGTCATAACTCATCACATAATCAATGGTATGAAGACAAACATACACCAAAAGAGAGAAATAGTGGGATAGAGCTGTCAAACCAGATGGCTTGCTGCTACCACATTGATTTTGCCATCTGAAAAGAAAAATAAAATGCAGATTCTTGTGGCACTTGAATTTTTCTTGCGCCAATTACCGTTTCTAAATAAAACTGATCTACCTAATGATCATAACTAGCTTTAGTGAATAAAAACCAAGTAATAGTGATTCATATAATAATTACAAAAAATACTAGAACTATTAGGCACAAAACTATTTTGAGATCAACATCTCAGTTCTAAAAATTATTATATATTTCATGTTCAAAGGATGGTCAAATTAAAATACTTGTATGCAATTTCAATAAGAAACCATAGATACATATTGTTTACAACTTTGAAAAACAGATAAATTTTATAAATAGATTTCGTTGTCTTGGATCAAGGTGAAATATGTCCCAAAACAAATGATCAGAACAATAATAATCTGATCGAGAGCTAGCCCTATCCAACTAAAACTTTCATCCATCGAGACACCCTTAACCTTCATAACACGGACTCTTCAGTTCTGCCATCATACCCGTGTCGGACATGACATGACATGGGTGTGGGTGTGGGTGTGGGTGTGGGTGTGGGTGTGGATATGGGCACGGGTAAGAGATCTGAGTCAAATCCTTCAAGATGAAGCCGGACCTTTCATCCTCTTGTAATCAATTCCAAAATGTAATTTAAGGTCCTTAAACAACTTGTTTTTAAAATTACTTTTTTCCTAAGTTGTTTTTGAAATTATTATTGTAATTTTATCTCATAATATTCATATGTAGAAATTAAATCCATTTGAATTATCAATAATAAACAATATTTCTTAAAAATTACAAAAAAAATTGAATATACATAATTCGACAGGTCACTAGGAACCCTAATTCAGTGCCGAATCCCCAAACCTATATCCAGTTTCGGAATCTATATCCAAGGGACCAAGGATCCTATCTGTTTTAGAACTAAAAATTCAGCACTTGGAACTACAACTTGTGACTGCCGGGTTCTGGTAACATGGCCTTTAAATACTGATTATCCACTTTCAAAATCGCTTGGAAATGGGGTCTTTGTAGTCGGATTTAGGCATACCCAATTTGACCAAGGTAATCAAGCTTGTATTGTCAATACTCGAGTGGTTTAGAAGTGAGAAAAAAAATTCTCTTTGGGGTTGATGGCATGGCACATAAAGTTATAGTAGAGATCATGTTGGTTTTGGTGAAGGATGGAAGGGGGGAATTGAGAACTTATCAACATTAGGTGTTATGAAGTAAATGGTTGAAGGGTGACGAAATTGCATAGGATAATACTCTAGAAGGCAACATTGCAAATTGAGGAAAGACGAGCTAGCTCAGATGGTTTTACAGAGATAGGAACTATAGTTGTCAATAAGGTTCACCATATGAATATGCATACTGTATACACACACAAAAATTACAGCATATCTTAACAAAAATCCTGAATAAAAAGAAATAAATCTAAAAATGCATTAAAAAATAGTATCTAACAAAATAAAAATGTACATAATTCACCCAACTAGTAACCACGAATAATACCCACCAAATTAAAAAAATGCAAATATTTCATCAATTTAACTAATTTTAGATTGTGTTTGGGAACATAGAATTTATTTCAAATGACATGAATTGAGTTGTCATTCAAATTCTCAAATTTATACTAGTAATTGAACTATTAATCTCAAACTATGTGCAATTTCACCAAGGCCATTAACTCTTGTTTCCTATCCAAATACTTATGCTCTAATTTATTAACATTGACATGATTTCCGTCAAATCACTAGTGCCACAATGCAATGACTTATTTTTAAAACACTTCAAAGCTATAATTTTATAGTAACACCAGTAACATATCACTTGGTATATATGAGTCGCATTTCATAAACACACGCACACGCACACGCACACGCACACGCACACGCACACGCACACGCACACGCACACGCACACGCATACATTTATTTGTATATACTGTCGAAAGAACGTAAATCTCTTCCTAATGCAGACTAAGTGTTCGATAAAAGTCTTCAAAGAACAATTCAAAACAATTATTACCATACGCTTCAGCAATTTTACTAAATATAATTAAAACAGTTGTACCTACACCATTACACACACACGCGCACACACACACACACACATGTATGAAAAATCATGGAGAGGTGTGTAATCATACCATTTGAAGTGTTTTCAAGTTGGAGATATTGACAAGAGTAACTATTTTATTCCGCCAACATATATATGTATTGACATATACATGTATATATGTATGTATATATGAGCATGCTCCAGCTGAATTGTGAATACGAACATTGGGATTGATGAAGAAGAAGATGATGATTGATTTTATTACCCATTCACGAAACCCTAATTTGAATTAGCCTCGCGCCATTTTTTATTTACTTTTGTAATGTCTGCTTTTTTTTTTTTTCTTTTTTTTGGCTAGGTTATGTTTGGTATTTGCACTGCCGCAAAGAATAAAAATCAATGTTTATCGAGAAAAGGCCCCTAATAGCACAATTTTGAGACAAAATGTCGTAATCTGAAAAAATGACCCAAAATAATAAAATGGTAATTTGTATAGCGTTTCGAGAAATCATGAAAAACGCTACATGATATAGCGTTTTGAAAGTAGAACGTTATTTCGTATAGCGTTTTGGAGTTTGAAACATCATATAACGCTACATGATATTGCCATTTCGGGCCATTTTTTCCGGATGTGCCATTTCGGACATTATAAGTCCAATTTGTGTCATATTGGGCCAACACCCATGTTTATTTTTCAGATTTTTAATTAAATTATTAATGTGATAATTGCTCATTTTAAGTTTTAATGTGCTAATTGAATACCTATGAGTTTAAAATTAAAATAAAAAATCTTGAAAATCCAAAACAGCTCAAGTAAAATATTGGTTCCTTGGTGGAGAGATAATCCTATTCAAACAAAATAAATACTTTCTCTATCCGAAAATAATTGTTATTTGATTTTTTAGCACAAATTTTAAAATATCTTAACTATATAATTAAAATTATTATTTTTAAAAATTTGTATTTATAAATAAAAATATTTAATTAATATATATATTCACAAAAAAGAAAATTTTAAAAATAATAATTTTAATTATACAGTCAAAACACTTTAAAATATGTGTTAAAAAATCATACATGCATTATGAAACGGAGGGAATATGCAACATGAGTGGAAATAGTACAGATGTCACATTGGAACTTTTATTGTGTAGTAGATACAGAGGGGAAGTCATGGAGATTAAAATTCTAGGACCGCGATCATAAGCACTCAAAATTAATTCTACATTTACTAAAAAAGGATAAGGAACCTGTGAAGCAGCCAAGGATAAGGAACTATCATATGCAGGAGCATTATATGCAGAACCATTGCTACTGAGACCCTTGTCTTCCTTCTCCGAAGTACTTAAAGTAGATCCTTGTCATTGGCCTCTACCTTCTGGGGTGAAACTATAGTTTCTCCACCAACTCCAATAGACATATTCCCTAGTTCTTCTGAAAATGCAAACGGTCCTTGGTATTCTTTATCAGTAAACATGTAGGACGGCTGCAAAATATAGACTGTCAGCTAAGCCAAATGAATATGAAATGAGAGATAAAGATGGAGAGAATCTAGATACCTTCTGGTATACAACAGAGAGCCTATTAAATTCATCAAAAATCCAGTCCTTGATCTCACTACTTTGAGTGTCAGCGAAGACAGAAACGGCTTGCTTTGGAGGATTAACAACTCCTTCTGCTACAGATACTTTATATTGCAGAAGCCTGTAATAAAATAGGGCTCTATCATGAACATCCTGCAACCAAGGTAAACATCTCATTAAGTAGTCCTAACTAGGTACCACATATGCAATGCGTGAAACTATCCAAACTTAGAGAAATTATTCATACAGTCATACCTGATGGAAATCTGCGATACCAGCTGCTAATGCAGCTCCAAGGGCTTGCTGAGTCTCTGGAGGTCTTCTGAAGAAACATTTCATTACTGATGTGAGCAGATGCAGACGAACCTATGTTGCAATAGTATAAATTAGTAGAACATTGGTGTTAATAAAAACAAATGGACAACAAATTTCGTCAATCCATTAATCCTTAATTCTCTCATCTCTTGAACCTATCTGTTTCAGATCCAAAATGGTCTACTATTTGTGGTGCAAAAAAGTGAACTGTTCGGCCTGTTTTTTTCATTTTTTGGAGTAAAAAAGATGTGATTTTAAAGACAACCTGAGATATAGTCATATGGATAGAACAGATAGATCATAGAACCTACATTTCCTCAATCATTTAGGTAAATAAAAAAATGATTAGGTAGTAGAGTGTGCAATAAAAAAAGTTGAAAAATGTAAATTTAGGAGGCAAGACAACTGCATAAATAGAAATGCAATAAATATAGATGTAGTTAAGAAGAAGTGCAAAGAAATTTAGCTCTCATTATCACTATTTTGTTTCTAAACATACTTTATAAGTTGGCAGGGAAACCCAGAAGATACTCACTAGCAAGTACTAAAGAAGATTAATAAGAATTCAAAATGGAAACATGAACTGGAAGTTAATCACCTCTGCTGAGTACTCATTCTCCCAGTTTTCAACTAGACTTTCCAAAACATATGGGGCATCTTGCATGTCTTGAGCATACTCCCCTAACATCCAAATCAGAGCTGCCTTGGCTTTAGGTTCCTGGATTTTTTTGCTGCTGATATTTCCAACCACTGCAATGCAATCATGACTCCATTGTGGATATTTCCTAAGAAGATCTTTCACAAGAACCTGTAAGAAGAAATGTAGGACTATGAAGATTCACTTGTAGCAATGTTTAAGTACATTACATCATCACATGGGACTTTTGAGAATATAATCCGACGACTGAATTGCTGTTACCAAAGTTTCAGCTGTCACATGGTCCTTTTCCATCTCTAGAAACTGAAGCAGCCTGTCCACAATTGCATTAACATCATACTGCTGGAGGGCTATTTTCCCAACTGCCCGAATTGATTCCTTAGCCATGGGAATATCAACATTTGTAGCATATTCACACAACTCTGTCACTGAAATGAATATAATAAAACCATAACTGGTTGCGAGCAGAAACCTTGAGATCAGAGAGGAGACTAGATATCATTTGACAACCAAGAGATATTGCTTTTTTGATAGGAAAAAACCAGGGGAAGTATAAATAATATTAGTACCTATTTCATAAGTATTGCTCTCATTTGCCACAGCAGTCAACATCTCAAGCTTCAGTTTCTTAACATAGAACGGCTCATTATACTGGCAATAAAAGTGTTTGTAATCTGTAGAAAATAGCATTGCTGCACGCATGACCAACAGATGCAAGTGGCTTAATACTGCAAAGGACTGCTCCGAACTTCCTAAGCTGACTTGGGTAAGCAAAGGAGCTTTGATGCGCTCGTAAACCTGATACAAGTCTAAATCAGTTTATTTCATAGAAAAGCTAGACATCACTGCACTTACGAATAGAACTAGAGTTGCGAGATACAAACATATTCTATAATCGGACTCCATATATTCACATGTCATTGACCAATTGTTGCATGTATTCCTTCAACCTTTTTTGTTTATCTTATTTTGAGTCTTACATGTAGGGCTTTGCATTGTGTTCACTTCTTAATGACCAGATTACTCTTAGTTAGATAACAAGAGAAGAACCACCACCACAACAACAGTAATGAATCAAATTGTTATGCTTATGTGTCATGTTATTAGGGTGGTTGGTTGATTTATAAGTAAATGTTTTCATATAGCTAGTTCCTTTATTCGACTAATCATATTCGCATGTTAGAAAGTCCTTTGTGTATATGAGTACCTTGGTGGGAGAGAATTATATATCTAAATATATAAAAAGCAATTGTTTAAATTAGTACCAAAAGAAACTGTTGGACATCGTTGCTTCTGCAAAGTTTAAACAATGAAAATCCATTATCAGTCTTCTACACAAGACTCTTAAAAACGTCCGATTTAAATGCTTAAAATAAACTTCTAATAAAACTTCATTACTATTTATCACCCTTGTCCAATTGTTCGTATATTAGAAAGCTCGATCTTCACCTTCCTGACTTCCTCATCCCTTGCAAAATTTAGAAGCACCACAATCTCTAACAACAACTAATCATCCAAAGCTTCGTATCCATGAACCTAATATATCCTCATAAAACTAAAACCTCGTATTACACCATTATATGTTATTTATCCAACCAACCTTTTGTAGTACAATTATAAGGCCAAAATGAGGATCTGTCAATCCTGAATTCTATTTGGTAACTATAAAGCTCTTGTGACAGTTTTCCAGAGGTGGAGCCTTCTATTCTAGTTCTTCCTATTTCACCCGAAAGGCCAAAACTGAATATTTTGAGTGAGGGAAGCCGGAGCATTGGTCAATAAAGAGAAAAAGGACGAGACTCATCCCATCGTTCTCATGCTTAAAAAGTTGACTAGAAGCCTATATCACACCCCTTTCTCCTAGCACTAGCTTTCCAAGTTCGTTAGGCTTACTCTTTAAGCGGAAGACCTGTGCTGCCCCTCTATGGGATCAACTACTACTTCTCTTACACAAGAATGGACCCATTCTTCTTTTAAGAAATTGAAAGTGGAAAAAGCAGAATATATATCTGAATAATATATACCACAGAACAAAATTTTGTATTACTGCACTAGAGATCTAGTTTATTATATTAAATAGGGAATAAGTGCTATTCCAGCTAGTAGTTGAATCAGAAGCTGAGATATGAATCGATGCCTTGATTGGGTTAAAGGAAACAAGCTTGACTTGATAAACAAGGCCGCTTGTTGTGTCAAGCCAACTTAAATATTTACTGATGGTGAATCACATGTAGTAAAACTCTCTAAAACGTAAACAATGTGGTACCACCTAATTAACACCTTTTATCATGGTGAAGGCAAGTTACTAACATATCCAGAGTGAACTGAGTTAAAAATTAACAACATACTTATGTTGTACCTGCTGATGTACATCAGTCATATCCAAGGTAAGTTGTAGAAACAACTTGATAGTTGCTAACACAACAGCTCCGTTTGCATGTTGAAGTCTGTCTTCGAGAAGATTCATTATGTCAAAAATTTCATTGCTATCTGGAGGTACATACTTGGACACCATTTCAAGAATACTACACTGTGCCCATTCATTAAAGTCTTTGATCCTGAACATGATTATAGATTAGAGAATACAACTGCTTCTGAAGAGTTCAGTGACACAAGACCAAAAAATTAATAAAACAAATTTACTTAGGGGGCTCCCTATTTCTGCAGCAATCAAAAAAACATCTAATATCCCCCAGTGGCCAGTACCAAAGTAATAAAAACATGCTTCACCGCTGGAGTGCGGCATAAGCAACGGAGGTATACAAAATGACTGTTGACATTAACAAACAGTGCCACAACTTAAAATGCTTTTGTTTTCTCTACAAAGATGCGAGCACAATCAAGACTTGCTGTAAACTATTGTTCTGATGAGCATGTAGACCAATTATAAAATGCAAGAAGATGATAATTATTGATGATGAGATGTAATAGGCTCCCTTGTCTGCAAGATTTATAGTGAAATATGCATTGTGAGTCGAGAGAGTACAAAGGTTATATCAGCTTTATCTGAGTTAATATATGGTAGAAAAATAGGTTTACCAGGAGAAAAATATATCAAATGACAAATCATTATTTATTATTAGATATAAGGAACGCATACCTATTTAAAAAGTACTAATATATAACTGGTTTGCTAAGCAATGCTTCTTTTTCCCTTGATGCTTTTTCAGAAGTATTTGCCTCCAAGCTCCAAATCTCTTGTAGTGAAAATAAACAGTTTGCAACCCCCTAGAATGAATAAATCTTATCAATCGTGGTTAGACATTGTTAAAAGGGTACATTGACAAAGAAATAGTAAATCAATGCACCAAAGGCGCAAAACAGCACGAGTAAATCAATGTATGAAATAGAAAGTTTAGAATATTACTTAATGTTTCTCAAAACTAAAACATTAATGCAGCGTACTTTGATTTGTAAGCAATGCATACAATTAACAGTATCTTCAGAATTGGCCTTGTACTTGGGGAGGGGGGTCCTTTTAACACTAGTACGATCTAGGTTTTATGGAAAGTGACCCACAAAAAACGAGTACATAGTAGCAAAGTAGAAGGCCGTTGGAGCTAATTTGAAGACAGTTTCGAAATGTATCGTTTTTTCACATTTATAACATAGGCAGCCAATCATCTCTCTTTTTTTGTCAATTCAAGCATGTTCATATCGTCGCATATATCGACATTAGGATTTTCACAACAATAACCGCCTACGTAGAGCTTGCACAGTAAGGCAACTCTAAATAAAATTTAAGCTAAAAGATGGGTCACAGTACCTCAATTATGGCACATACTCATATAAATCAATTATAGACTTCTAGCTCTTTAAGAATTAAGATAATAAATAAAGTCTGACCTGAGCATCTTGGTCATGAAGCATCAAATGCTTAAGCATTGCAGGAAAATCGCCATCCACACACGTTGAAGCAGATATATGATACAACTTCACAACCCCCCTAGATGCAACCATCCTCACATAACCACTCCCGTCTTTTAATCCAGATCCCAACGGCCCCACCAAGTATTCTACTAAATTTGGCACACGAAGTGTACACAATCCCTTTGAAGAAAATTAATTGTCAAAAGTGCAAGATCCGGATTGTACTTTGCATAATTCCCGACATACAAATAACGCATTTTCTTCAAAACAATATCCGATGTTGCTGAGCACATCACCATTTCACTAAATACCGAGGACACATCAATCCCAACTGTCATGTAAGAGATCCCCGCTTCACTTCTCCTTTCCTGTAAGACAAAACAACCAATAACAGACAGTCCCCGTTTAACTTACCTTAAAAAAGTTACTTGTTACTTCAAAGTTAATCCGTTCACCTACAAGTTATTATCTGTTTGGATAGTATAACTGATAACTAATACTCCGTAACATAATTATAAATCATTATAACTACCAAAAACTGCATGTTGTTTTCTATACTAGTATTGTTTTTGTAAAAATTGTCCATTTTCTTTCTTGTACATTGCTTTTCCAGTTTTCCGCTCATCTGATCAGCTGCTCCCTGAATTCGTAGGACAAGTTTCAAGCCTTTTCACGACAAAATCGACGATAAAATGAACCATAATTGTGGGTAGGTTGGAGCCATGCAATGCAATGTTGGCCATAAAAGCACGGAGATTCGAGAACACTCCGCAAAGCAGTTATGCCTTCTCCTCCACTTGATTTTCTGCATGGAACTCGGAATTCACCTACCGCGTGGTCGGGGTGTTTTTCTAGGAAAAGAAATACCACAATACTTCATATGTTGGATCAAATGCTACACGAACGAGTCCTTGCGATTTTTTTTTCTTTCAAGTATATTATCATCTTCCTGTGCTTTCTTTTCTGAATATATAAGCATCTTCCCACAGAAGCAAAAAACATAGAGATATCTAATAGATTACTATTGTTCTATGTAGCAAGCAATGCTAGGGAATTGCAGTATATGCACTTCATTACAAACCTTGTGGGTATATGTTCTACATACCACCCACTTGAATCCTAATCGTTTTACAAAGTACATTTGTGAATATAAAATTGAAAACTAAGTACTACTTTGCTTCATGTACAACCAATTTTAATCGGAAAAACAAAACAAAAAGGGCCCTGCATGAGGTCATACTAAAATATCATTCTTGTTGCTCTGATCATTCATTTCATTTACATTTACAGTAGCATTACCATCTGCTGTTGAATCTTTGCAGTCAACTTCTTCAGCTAGCCTAAACTTGAGTATTTTTTGTAGCTGAGCTACTGGCTTGACTTGCTTACTTGAAGCTTGATCCGGGTCTATTATGCATGCGCCTGAGAAAAGGTTTGCTTCAGACGGCCCAGTCTCCACATGGACCACCGGAGTGGCATCTACAAGAAGAGTCATGTGGTAGTATATGATGTAGCACCGTTAAATTTTAACTATGAAGAGAGGCATCTTAATATTTTAACCATGAAGAGAGGTATCTTAATATAATGTTATATCCACACAAGATTCAACATCAAAAGGTTTAAATGAATGTGAATGGTTCTTTAAAAAATAGGCTTCATCATCTCTACAAGTATCCTGCACTGGCATGATGGCTGAAAAGACCTGATGCAACACCACCACTCATTGGCTGTGGCAAGGCAACAATAATAACCAATTAACTATACGATAAAGAGGACAACCCAATTCAACAGATATCCAGCGATGACCTGTGTTGGGCTCAAGAGGGGCTAAGCCCCCACTTAAATTATAAAATTCAGTGACTTGTAATATTATGTCCAACTCATTTGTATGTTATATCCTCGGTTTGGTTTTTGGTTTAAGAAAGTTAGAATACATAGTTAATCCAAGTTCAAAATCTTGCTAGAATTATATTTTCTTTTAACTAAATATGGTAGTAATAAATTTATATCTAACCTATCCTAACTCCACTAGTTATAAAAGTATTCCTTCAAATTTTGCCCAATTGAATTTTAAAAATTTAGCTATATTTCATTTTCACTTTTCTAACCTTTTTACCTGCCCATCCCTCTAGAAGTAAATCCTAGGTCCACCCCCTGCAAATACTCACATTTAATGCAGCATATATGAGACCTATGGTCAACCTGGTGTCCTGGTATCAATATCACCCATTTTTATAACTTCCAGTCTAATGGAAATAGTTTCCGTAGGGGGGTTGCTACACCCGTGCAATGTAGCTCAAGTCGGATCAATAATAGCAGCAAGTCGCTATATCTCGATATTTGTAATGCAATGCACTTAGCATATCATTTGGTATATTGAATTACATGATAGGGTCATCCTATACAAGTGTTCCTACAGGAAAAAGTGTTCACACAATCACAATAGAATCACTACCTTGAGAAAATATGTAGCACAATTAAAAAGAAAAATATCTTACCACTTTCACTGAAGACAAGGCATGTCCCAATTGTTTCTACATATTCTCCTACCTGCCAACACAATTAAGTACAGACAATTACTGACCATCACCTGCCTAAGATGGTCATATATAGGCTCCACGATTTAATAGGAAGAAAAAAAAGGTAACGAAATAGGATCATATCTAGAGTATTAAAAAACATACAACTGCATAACTGGAGCTACACATTAGGAGCAAAATTGTCAAAAACCTACAACTGCATATATGCAAAATTGGAGCAACACATTAGGAGTTTTTTTTCCTTATAATTTTTGGCTGTTTCACATAAAGCTTTTAGCTACATTTTTTTGCAATATTTCAGCAGAACTAGTTATTGAAAATTGCTTGCATAAGTTTATTTCTCCCCATGATATATGTCTGCTTTGGTTTAACAATGTACATAGAGATTACAATCACTTTATATTCTTTTCTTGAGTGTATGAATGTGAGAATGATTAAATGCCAAACAATATGAGAAGAACAATATCTTCTCATGAAAATTAATGAAAAAGGCAAACAAAAAAAAGTAATGTGAATTGTTAGACAAACATACAGATAGAACGTAAGGTGCATTAGGTTGGATATCGACTTGTTCTGAAACAGCATTCAGATCGAGTAATACAAACTCTTCTTCAACCTTCCCGGAATCCTCAGAATCATGGGCCACGTATGTGGTCTCCATTGCCTGTAAAAAAAATCCGTGTATGTCAAATTGAAGGTTAAAATTGTTAAATCATTCAGAACAATATTTCAAAAATTTCCTAAATGGCTTATCCAATATATTGTGAGTAGGGCTTGTTGAAAGCCTCTACTCGAGTATTTGTTCTTGAAAGGAACATCCCGTGGAATAACTTGCACCACTAGAAAAGAAATCATCACAAATATTTTACAAACAAATGGAGAAGATGTCATGAAAAGCATTTTAGCTTGGCAAAAATAACAACTGACAGTGTTCAAGTGTGGTGTGAACTGTGAAAATACATGGCAACTCATAGAAAAATGGCAGTGCAAGCTTTTGTTGATGCTTTGAAGTCAACGAGGGCCAACACTCAAGATACTTTGCTACACAGGTTCACTCAAGATAGGTTTGTTTTTCACTTATCAATGTAGCCTATATATAGGCTTATTATTTGCATTATCAAATATGGAATATATATGCAGAATCTTATTTGTAATTCCACCGATGTTCTCCATCTTCTTATACTCTTCTCACCCATAAAAAACCAACAATAACAGATTACTAACCTACCCATTAAATAAAAGTATAAAACATGAACATAAGAGTATGACATTCAATATATGCTATACAAGTATACAACTAGAAGTAACCTAATTGTAATTGTACATACCCATAAACATGCAAAAAAAAATACATGCCCAAAAATTAATGCAAGACTATTGGTAAAAGGGGCATAATACTTTTAACTCCAGCTAAAGTACAATAAATTATGTTTCCAGTTCACCATATTAAAACTAGATACTTAAAGTTGTGGAACCTCTACGAAACCAAATTAAACATTAATACTAAAAGTGTTTTGAAGATTCAAAATGCTAAACAGCAAAATTTCGAATTCACAGCTATGTACTGTAGGAGTGAAGGACTGTGTGACCCATAATACTTCTCTCTGTACACTGTCAGTACAGAGAAACCTGGTAGGATCATACCTCAATATAGGAAGCTGTTGTATGCCACTGATGCTACGACAGCCAAAACAGTTGCATGGATATTATTGATCGATGTGCACGTGTGTGTAAGTGTTGTGTTTGTGACTAATTCAGTAACAGCTTCCGCAGATTATAGACCGCTATCTTATAAAAAAATTAAAAACTTGTGTACTCATACAGAATTTACCCGACAAGCTTTGACTGCCATCTTGACACGATTGCAGTGACTTTACTTACACCTGACTCTCATGATATGACTTCCTTATGTAAGCTTAAATGTTAGTATAAAAGTATAATTACTCATAATTAGCAGTACTAACAATAAGCCTGACATGTAGAGTCCTTACTATACGGAGGATGATAGAATACAAATAAACAACATACCAGATAACTAGACACATTATAAATTAAATTTAATAAATAGGATAGGTGTTATTTAACATAGCAATAACAATAAACTCGGTCTAAGCATCCTTATTCGTAGCTCTATCATTCCTATCAACCGAGTTCCACTATCCAACATAAAGCCTGATAAGCTCAATAAATTACAAATTTCTTGAGAATCAGCTAAAACGCAATAAGCAATTAATGTCCCTGTATAATTTAATTCATAACATACTTGTCCCTGTATCTTTTTCTAACTCGATTACGAGCTTGTTCCTGGTTAAATGAGACACCCACAAATTAAACAGACCACATCACAAGGATAAGAATATACATATAACATTCAATGGCAGTAAGATTGCTAGACAAAACATACAGATATATGTGTGTATATGTAAATTAATTGAACATGATTCAATTCACGGAGAAACGGTAACATACAGAGTGTGTGAATCTAGGTTTTGTGAATTTGTGTTGTTTGCAATTGCAGCCCGGTCCGTACATACGCCATTGATGATATGTATTGAAACATGTTTTTAAAACCCTAGTTATCTCAGTATATATATTAGCGGCGAACAATTTTAATTATCTAAATTAATGTTATTTATGAATTAATATATATTTTAATTAATGTTATTTATGAGTACGGTTGGATAAGCCAAGTGGTTGAGGGTTTATCCTCTGTCGTCCCAGGTTCTGGGTTCGATCCTGGCTCACTCCGAGAATTTCTTTAGAACAGATACTCATTTGTAAGGCTATAAGCTAAATTAGTCAAAAAAAAATATATACTACTACCTTAATAAAATATAATAATTTAATTTAATATTTAAATATTAATAATTTAAATATAATATAATATTAATTTTAAGTACTTAATTTAGTATAATAATTTCTTTTTACATTTTTCTATACAATGTTGTTTATATATTAATATTCATAAAATTTAATTATAAGTTATAATTTTAAATAAATAAAAGAGTTTGAATGGTGATGAAATTCAGCTGAATGTAAGTACAATTATATTAAAAAAATTATAGGATAAGTAAGATTCTTAAAATATAAAATATAATTTATATATAATATAATATTATCCGTGAACAGTTGCATAAAAGAAATATTATCGGTGATAGATTTGTATGTATGATATATCTCTTCTAAAATAAGATTTTATTAAAATTGGATGGTTAAGATCTTTTCAATTGTTCACCTAAAATTGATCGGTTAGGATATTTTCTATGGTTCACCTAGGTAATATGAAAAAAATTATCTTGTTTGGTTATAATAATAGAAGCTTATAACTCGTGCGAAGCACGAGATGACTAATTGTTAGGGATTGTGGTGTAATTAACTAATGTACTTAGTTTTAAGTTTAATTAAGCTAAGTAAAACATACTGTCATATGTATATTGACAATATATTTAGTAGTCACTTGTAGAGAGTACATTTGAAAAGTAATAGTTAGGTGACAGTACATTTGAAAGTTACTGTTTTGTATTAAAGGAATAAAAATGAGTCATGTAGTAGAAATTCACTAAGTGTTCATGCACAACATGATTCAAAACTCAGACATCAACATTTTAAGTACTCAAGCTTATGACAGTACATTACAAGTGACAGTACAATTGGAAAAGACGAAAGCAACTATTCCATTGATAGTAAACTTGGCGGAGAATGAAGATTTGAAGACAACAAATATTACTGACAACAACTATTCCATTGACAGTAAACTTGGCGGAGAATGAAGATTTGAAGACAACAAGTTTACTGACAGCAACTTTGGCGGAGTAGTTTACAGCAACATTGACGGGGATAGTTGACATTAGCTTTGGACACAGTATGCTTTAGAAGACTATCAAGCTTGACATCAGAGTATGTGAAGCCGAAGATACTATCACCAAAGAGAAGCTAAAAGTAGACAGTAAACTTTTAGTGAATCTGACAGTCTGTTTCAGGTATCAGACTAGATAGTGAAAATACAAGGAATGATTTGGACATTTTTATCTAGTATGTTAAGTCTACTACTACAACTTGGAAAAATACAAGCAAAATGTAAAGTATGCTCAAAGAGTCAAAGATTTATGCATATCTCAGAGCTGTTTTATCAACAAATGGAATGAAGACAAATTTGAATAGAAAAAACAAAGTTTCTATTTCAAGTTTTGTTCTAGGAACAAGGAAAAGTACACTTGTAAGTGGGATGTGTGTTTTAGTATAAATACACATATCTCACAAATACTTTCTCTAATGCAATTGAGCTACAATTTCTCAAGTATAGAAACATTAGCAAACTCATTGTTATTGTATCTATCGAAGCTAAAATTATTTTTCAGATAGTTGTAGCAAAACAAAAATTAATAAAATCAAATTTTTAAGTTTAAACATTGTATCATTTTATTTGCTTAGTTTGCTTACATCATTTACTTGTTAATTATCATTCTTGTTTGTTGTTAGCGAGAATTGTTCATAATTAATCAAGTTTCATTCAACTCCCCTTCTATAATACTTATCTTAACTAA
Organism: Oenanthe javanica; assembly: GCA_008931105.1. Taxonomy (NCBI): domain Eukaryota; kingdom Viridiplantae; phylum Streptophyta; class Magnoliopsida; order Apiales; family Apiaceae; genus Oenanthe; species Oenanthe javanica. The sequence goes on along the minus strand of QRFB01006511.1, from coordinate 11,257 downwards.
AAACTGGTATCAGAGCGGCAAGTTTAACATATTTAACCTAAAAAGATCCAAGATGAGTGGACAGAAAGTAAATAATATAAAAATACCCACATTTGATAAAGAACATTACAATCTTTGAAAAAGAAAAATGATGTTGTTCATAAAAACAGCCAACCCACTTTATCCTGGTATTTTGAAAATGGTCATTTTATCCCTCAATCATATGTACTTGAAACCACAGTGGAAGGTGAAACAATACCTACCCACTGGGTTCCAAAAAAGGTTTCAGAGTACATTGATACAGAAAAAGAAAAAGTATCTTTGGATGATTGTTTACAGTTCATAATCATTGAAGCACTTGACAATGTTATGTAAAACAACATTGTCAACTGCACAAGTGCCAAACAAATATGAGAAACCATTGAGATACTGTGTGAAGGAACAGAAGAATTAAAAGACAACCAAAGATAAATCCTGGTGCCTCAGTATGAGGCTTTTATGGCTAAGTCAAATGAGGGGTTGACTGAGATGTTTGAGAGGTTCAATAGATTGATAAATGACTTGCAGCTGCATGAAAAGTTTTATGACAAGAAGGAAGTAAACATGAAATTCATGTTGACACTTTTTGACCATCTAGAGCACAAGGTTACTGCCACAGAGAAAGAATGGATATATCGAAAGTTTTTCTTGAAACATTATATGGCATTCTCAAAACCTATGAGATAGAGCTATTACAAAAGGGAGCTATTCAGTCTGGCCAAACAGGGAAGATTGTCAATACCTCAAATGCTATAGTGGGTCTGGATCTAAAAATGCTGCAGTTTCAAGAGTCTCAACATCAATAACAAATCAAAATTGAAGAGGTTACTGATGAAGATGAAAGTGTTATTCTTGAACTCAAGGATGGTGATGAAAATGAGTTCTACACCCTGGAGGAACTTGAAAACATCGAAAACAAAACCATGGCCTACATGGCAAGGAAGTTCTCAAACCTGAGATTCAAGAAGAACAAGTATTTCAAACCCAAAGCAAAAACTCCAAGTTCAACAAAGGAAACACATCTAAACTTGGAGGAAGTAGTAAAGGTGGATACAAGACATGTATGGTGGACAGATCAAAGATAAGATGCTACAACTGTAATGAGATGGTGCATTTTGCAACTGAATGTAAAAAGCCAAAGCAAGTGAGAAGAAATGACAATCACTATGAGGAACTCAAGGCAAAATATGATGCCTTGCTCAAGAAGTAACAAGGTAGGCCATTTGTAGCTGAAGGCAAATACTGGGAGAAATCTGATGATGAAGAGGAGGAAGAGTATGTGAACCTAGCTCTAATGACAAACTCTAAAGAAGAGTCACCTCCTTCATCAAGACAAGTATCTTTTCTTACTACTGTTGATATGACTATATCTCAGTACAAGAAAAATGTTGAAAGTTTAAGTTCTGAAATCCTTAATATTCATACAAGCATACTAGCTGCTAATGAAGAGATTGTCAAACTGACTAATGCTAATGAATCATTAAAATGCAAGAATAAAAAACTAGAGCTTAGACATAATGCTTTTGAGTCCTTACAACAAGAAAATGAGATTCTTAAGAACAAGGTAGTTTGTGCTTCTCAAATTGAGGAATTTCTCAGAAAACAGATTACTGAAAATGAGCTTAAAATCAAAGCCTACAAAAATTCTTCTTCACTGTTAAAATCATACCATGTTGATCATACTGAAAATCAAAAGGTATGTATAGGTTTTAAATATGAGAAGAAAATTGGTAAGAAGCATGTGGTAGTGGAAGACACTACTTTTGACAAACCTACTATCAGACCCTCTATACTTAAGAATGTCAAAAATCCAATGCTTAAAAAGGCTGAGTTTGAATTTGATGAGGAATCCTTAATTCTTAAACAAATTCTAAATGATGAGGAAAATGATACGTCACAAAAATCTCTAGGTCAAAAGTTACTGTCAGACTCCCCAAGACAGTTAGTTTTGCCCTTGACAATACTCATGGTCTAGAAGATGATGTCAGTACTAGCAAGGCAGTAAGTTTAAAAGATGTTGTTAAGACAGTAAGATCAAATCATACTGTCAAGACAGTTCCATCTAAACTTATTGTCAACACTAGTAAGACAATAACTTCTAAACCTACTGTCATGAAGACCAAGAAGAACATAAATGGGAAGTTAGGAATAAACAAGAAGAATAATTATGGTTACATTCCTAATGCTCCTAGAAAGTTGTGTAACAACTGTGGGTTATCTAGTCATTTAACTCATTCTTGTACCAAGAGTAAGTCTAGAGTGAAACATGCTACATCTGTTAATGGAAATTTGAATAGCACTCCCTTGATTGACAGACGAGTATCTCATTGTGGAAATATTGATTGCATGCCATGTAAGTTAAATATGCTGAGCATCTGCTTTAACATGCCTATTGCTTCCAACAATGTATGCCTGCATAAGTCTGTCAAAAATGAAAAGGCAAAGATTTTAAGTCCACCTAAAGTTAGGATGGGCAAGCCACCCAGGAACAAGAATCCAAAACCAATTATCAAGTCTAAATGGGTGGCCACATGAGTTATGCTAAAAGCTAATGAAAGAAAACTAACCGATCCTACCTTAAACTGTGATTTGGCTAAGCCAGATGGACCAAATGAGAATTGGGTACCAAAAGCAACTTGAAAATATTGCTTTGCAGGGCAATAAGAAAAATAAAAGAATAATGTGGATCATTGATAGTGGATGCTTAGGACACATGACATGTAATGAAATGGTTAACTTTTATGTAAACTTTGGTGACAACAACATTGGTTTCACAATGGGATATGGCATATTGGAAGTCTGAAGCACAATTTATTGAGTGTAACTCAATTTTGTGAAAAATGTTTCAAAGTTGGATTTGATCAAGATAGATCCTCAATTGTCAACAAAAAGACAGGAAAAGAAGCTCTTCTAGGAGTAAAGAAAGGAAGCCTATTCATTGTTGACCTTGATTCAGTAAGAAAATACAAAATCTACTAAGGACACCTCAACAAAATGGAGTTGTGGAAAGGTTCCTGGCAACCAAGGATGAAGTTGCACAAGAAATTATTGATCTAGTAAGAGTCCTTGACAAGAGTCCCAAGTTCAAAGTCCAAACCTTGAGAAGTGATAATGATACTGAATTAAAAAATAGTATCATGAATGATTTCTGCAAAGACAATGGCATCACTCAACAATTCTCTGCACCAAGGACACCTCAACAAAATGGTGTTGTGGAAAAGAAAAACAGAACTCTCATTGAGGCTGCAAGAACCATATTGAGTGAAGCAAAATTTCCTACTCATTTCTGGGGTGAAGTTTTTAATACAGCTTGTTATACTCAAAACAGGACTGTAATTAACAAGGCTTTTGGAAAAATACCCTATGAGTTGCTGACAGGAAGAAAACCTACTGTCAAGTACTTTCATGTGTTTGGAAGCAAATGTTATTTCATGAAAGACTCAACAGATGTCAAATGGAAGTTTGATACTAAAACATATAAAGGAATATTCATGGGCTATAGAATTGAAATAACAACATATAGAGTCTATATCATTGATCACAAGGTTGTGGATGAAAGTGTAAATGTCACATTTGATGAAACCAAGTTTCCTAGTGTTGAAGGAAGTCAAGACTTAGAGTCCTTAGCATTTGAGAATCAAGGCTATTTAGAAGATGTTGATGATGAAGAATCACCGAGAGTTGAACACACAATTTCTAGTACAACTAAGGTTCTTAATGAATCTATAGAGAATGAAATAACTGCTCAAACAACAGATTTCTCTGGGAATGTTCACGTGGATAGTGGACTTGAAGAAATTGATGTTGTCAACAGTACAAGAGCAAGAGATGTTGTCAATCAACAACGTATAGAAGATTCTGGTGATTCACTTAGAGAAACAAAGTGGAACATGAATCACTCAAATGATTTAATTATTGGTGATCCAGGAACATGAGTCAAGACAAGAATAAATGTGGCAAATGCATGCATGTACTCCTGTTTCCTATCTCAAGTTGAGCCTAAAACTCTAGATGAAGCGATACTTGATCCAGATTAGATATATATTATGCAAGAAGAACTCAACCAGTTTGAAAGAAGCTATGTATGAGAATTGGTGCCTAGACCAAATAACAAGTCTGTAATATTTTTCTGATCATAGAAATATTTATTTGATTTAAAACGGATAAACAGATCAAATAATATTTAATTAATAAGAATAAACCAATTAATAATTAAATCAATTGATTATTTAAATTAATTAATTATTATTCATTTTTAAATAAATTATTTTTCAAAATAATTAACTACTTAATATTTTTAGTCAAATAATAATTGAAATCTGAAATAAATATTTTATTACAAGAATTTTTTTTCGAAATAAGATCTTTGTAAAATGAACTTTTCCCGGGAATATAGTCCCTCAAAATCAGTCTCAAACACTATAATCCAACTATACTAAATAAAGTAAACAAATTTAACCCACAACATAAATTGTACCTATACACATAAAATTGCTAGAAACAGAAAACATGACCATCAAACCCCCAAAATCTGGTCAACAGGGAACTTTACGGAGTATACAAATAATGTCTAAAAATTATGAAATTAATATATACAAACTAACATGCTCGAATATTTACAAGTGTGAAGTCAGGATCTTAAAAGACTTACCATAAGATTAATTACGGACACCCCACGAGTCTTTTCTAATTGCCGGAAAATATTTTCAGAAAAATCCGAAATTAATCCCCATGCACAAACACATGTCGTACTGCCTCCTAACTTGATCACTATCATTAAATCCCCCTTCTATACTCCTAAATAAATTAAAAAGGAAAACATGTCCAGAAAATAATCTTCTCAAAACTCATCCAAAATTATACATATGCGTAAGTTTTAAAGCGTAGTCATGCATGATTTGTATGTAATGAATTTTAAAACTTTAAATATATAAATATATATGTACCGAGAACACAAAACAGAACATAACAGTCAGCATGTGTAAGAGAGAGATTGCGGTGGAATGAATAACAGAGGTGTGCACGCGCGCCGGGGAGAGAAAAACAAGATAGTTGCGACTGGGGGAATAATATTTCGAATATTCAAAAATATAAAAATTTTGAATTTTAAATATTCAAATAATTTACTCAAATAAATTTTTTTACCCGAAGAAAAATACCGACTCAAGATACCGATCCGATCAGTAAAATAATATAAATTTTTTTAAACCGAACTCAGCACCATTGAACCGAAATAATTATTAAAATAATAATAAAAATATGGAAATGCATCCAACTGCAATAAAATATAAAAATTTTATTCCTCCTCTTTTGAGAAAATTAATAAAATATTTAAATAATAAAAATAACTTTTGAAAAATATCCGGGTTGTCACACCACCTACAGTCCAACCGACCAAAACTTTTAATTATTCGACTATAATAATATAGTATGGATAGTATAAATATAAAATATAATTCATATATTATTTTTAAAATTTATTTTTATTTAAAAGTTTAAATATCAAACTTTTATTTTTAAAAAAGTGTAAAATAATTTATAAAGCTATATCTTTTATAAACTTAAATACAATAACAAAGTTAAGAGAATAATTACTTAGGGACGAAGAGAATATATATTTAAAAATATAATTGGAAAATACAAAATATACCTTAAGTGATATATTAAAAAAAATATAAAATATACTACATTATATAAAATAAATAATAATTAAATAATTTGTCAAGTTTCTTTTTGAAAGGATAAACGTTTAAGATAATTTGAAATACATATCCCCAAAAAAATTAGGAATTGTGAAGATTTTTTTTTATTCATAAAAATTTATTATCTAATTAAAAGGTATATTATCCAAATGAATCTGAAGGGCTTATCTCTTATCGTTCTAGTGGTGGATTCCATTATCGCTCATCCTCAGATTTGTTAGAACAAATATTTATTTGGAAGGCATATAAAGCTAATTAGTCAAAAAAGAAAGAAAAACAAAATAGATCAAAAATATATATATAAGTCGATGAATGTAAGAGAAATATAAGATTAAATATAATATAAAATTATAGTATAAAAAACTAAATAAAACCATCTAATATAACCACCCTCAAATATGTTAAAACGCCATCAAATTACACTACTATACAAAAAAGTAATCGAATATGGGAATTACATATAATAATAAAATTATTTAAAATTTTAGATCTAAAATATATGAAATAGATGTGAAAAATACGAAAACAGTATGAATATTTAAAAGAACTACGTAAACGCATGAGTTATACATCCCTCCCCACTCACAACTTCCATTTCCCTGTCTTCATATTCTTATTTTTTCTATGTGAATCATAATTCCAAATATGTCTCTTTTTATCTAATAATACATGAAATATATTGTTTAATCAAAATCGTTATTAATTTATATTTCTAAACTAAAAATTTATCCCTTTAAAATAAATTGTCAAGTTTTAAATGTAATGTAAAAAGAGTTTCTCAGAAAATCCTACCAATGCAATCCTATTCCCCTAGAAACCGACCTATACTGAAAATTAAAATACAAAACATATTTGCAAATAATAAATAAATTGAAGTTAAAATAAAATAAAATATATAATTATTTATTTCTGCCCAACTATTTCATAAAATTACTGTTTTATATAATAAAAATCATCAATAAATTTAAAATATATAAATTCAAGATAGAAAATTCTAATTATTATCACGAAATAATTTTAATATTACTTCGTCTTCATAAGTGTCAAAGATAAAAACAGAAAAAAAGAATTTAACGATAACAATGCTTGAAATTAGGTGCTGATGAAATATGATATTATGAAAATATTGAAATATAAAATTGTAATTTTGAAAATAAAAATAGAAAAAAGGAGTTTGATAATAATAATATTTGAAATTAGATGTCGGTGAAATATGATATTGTGAAAATGTTGGAATATAAAATTATACCAATGTTGTTGATGAAAATCTAACGATAATAAGATTCTCGGGAAATTTAAAAATTAAATAATAAATTTGCACACGTTGGCCAAGCTAGTGTTAGAAAAAAAACTATAAATTTAATTTGAAAAATTAAAAGATGGACAGTATATTATCATAACAATACTGTATTAAGAAATTAAAAAAAATAAAAAAATAAAATAGAAAATGGCAATGTTACCTTTTTACGGCTTTACCCCTCGCTGCAGCACTGCAGGTGTATATACCACACACACACACACACACACTTATACATAATCAATTTGGTCTCGCCGTCTTCTCAGTTTCTCGTCGTCGCTTAGCATCAACCTACAGGTAAGCTCCCATACCAGTATACACATAAATTTCTATTTACAATCTTTAGTTTTAATTTGTTATAGTTTAACTCTATTATTATTATTATTCTATTTACTCAACTTACTAATTCAAAAAAAAGAAGAAAAACTCGCTAATTAAATGCTATACAGAGTTGTAGACTTGTAGGTGTGTGATTGAATTGTTTATGTTACTGCTCTTACTGTTCAAGATATGATTGTTTAAGTAATTAGTGTATTTGTGAAGTTTGCCTACTCGAAGGTTGTTTAACCTTGTTTTTGAATTTAAGTAAATTTAATAGGATAGGAGGTTTAACTAAATGTAGCTCAACCTATGATGCTAGGATAGGAGGTTTAAGTTTACGAGTTTTTCAAGGCGCAGAGGAAATTGAAAAACAATGATATCACCGGATGAAGCACTTGAAACTATACTGAATGTTGCTCAACGCTTACCACCTGTAAATGTTCCCATTCACGATGCTCTTGGCAAAGTTCTGGCTGAGGATATTCGTGCTCCTGATCCTCTTCCTCCTTACCGCGCGTCTATAAAGGTACCTTCTGAATCTTTATTTGTTTGTATGTGGTTTATTTCTCACCCTTGTTCTCGATATGGCATTTGTCGATGTGCTAGAGCTGAGATGTTCTTTTAGCTATTTACTCTAAGTTGAAGCCAATAAAACTTTTTCTGCTGCTTAGTTGTTTTTCAACGTGCCATGAGTTTTTCATAAATACTATTGAATAGGTCCATTGTGCAATATCTTCTCCACCACTTGGAATCGGGAAGCTCTAGTACACTTGGAATCCTCAAATCCTAATCTGTTGTAATTTTTACGATGTGTTGCAGGATGGATATGCAGTAGTTGCCTCTGATGGCCCTGGGGAGTATCCTATAATTACTGAATCAAGGGCAGGAAATGATGGAGTCGGCGTGATAGTGTCTCCTGGAACTGTAGCATATGTGACGACTGGAGGTAGAGGACAGTACACTTGGCAGATTGCATTACTTTTGCCGATCACAATTTCATATTGGTTTCATTCTTTGGAAACTAAACATCAATTCTTGCCAGGACCAATTCCAGATGGTGCTGATGCAGTTGTACAGGTGGAGGACACTGAAATCATCAGTTTGAGCCGAGTAAAGATATTGGCAAAAACTAGTCCAGGAGTTGATATACGCCCTGTGGTATGAACTTTAATACCTCTTTTGGAGCTCATTATCATATTCATATGGGTACCCTGCTTATGTTGCCTTGGAATATACTAGGAATGCGAGCGTAACCTTTAGAAGTATCTAGTCAAAGCATGCAAATAAGCTCAAAAAACACACTCCAGGGAATCTTATGTGGAATTACTACAAGTCTAAAAAAAGAAAAGCTTGCAAGTTTGAGATTAGTAAAGAATTTTTTTTAAAGAATGGTGGTTGCCTTATTTATCACAGCTCTTGTTACATATATTTCATTTCTATCTATTGTAAAATTTGCTAATGACTTTTTTTTTTATAGTTTCTGAATCCTTTTAACCATTACTGATTGTAGAGTTGTACTTGTACAGAATCACTATTCACATTTCAGACTACACTTTAGTTTCTCACCATGTTAAGTACTTAAAATCTCATGAATTGTTACTGCACCAGTTTATTCGTTACTAGTGTATTTAACATGTCAAATTTTGTTCTTGAGGATGATTCTGGTCCGGATAACCTTGGGCTAGCTCTGGTTTCTATGATCATTAGCATTTCTACTTACTCAGTCATCTGTTATTGCTAAAAGGGGAATTCCATCTTTCATCCCCCCCACCCATTTTGTAGGTCTAATTTCTGACATTACGGATGATATCAAGTAATAGCAAGTTTTGGTGTTAGGCATGCTGGTAGATTATTAGTTTTTTTACAACTTTTATTGTGAAAGTCACCCAATTATGTTTGACTTTTTATTTATTTTTATCTTCTTTGCATCATAAATTCTTATCTGGGTTTGTTTGATCAGGGATGTGACATTGAGAAAGATTCTGTCGTGTTAAAATCAGGTGAACGATTGGGTGCTGCAGAAATTGGTCTACTCGCAACCGTGGGTGTAGTGGTGGTGAAGGTATTGGCTTTCTGACTACTTTCTTTTTGTTTGATCTGGATATGACCTCGTGTTTATAAAAAATGTGACTATGGTTATTACGGCATCAAGCCGAGGCTTGACACCCAACTACCTTCGTAAAGACTAGTCGACAANCCATGGTTATTACGGCGCCAAGTCGAGGCTTGACGCCCAACTACCTTCGTAAAGACTAGTCGACAAGTCGCTCGACTAGTCGTAAAAAGTCGATAACTTGTTCATATACATATATTTACTGGATGTAATAAATAACATTGCTAAACACATCAATTTCACAATTTAAATCAAAAGTAATAGAGTAATAAGTTAAATTTAAGCATATTTACTACATAATAACATGCAAATACCAAATATTAAACATTTCCAAGCAAATAAAAACACAAGTGATGATGAAAATCAAACAAAGTAATCCATCTCAATATTAAGTTCATCTCTATCCCTTTATTGTGAATTGTCATTGATCGAATAATGTGATTGTACACCATAATCATCGTTATCACGGCGCCATGTTGGGCTTCGAAAATCTCGGCGCCCGAGTACCTTCGTGTCGACTAGTCGTCTTCGTGATAACAATGATTGTGAGTGCTGCATACTATAATGCAGGTCCTAACCAAAGAAAGGAGAGATATAGATTACGTTCTAGTCGACGACTAGTCGTCTTCGTGATAACAATGATTGTGAGTGCTGCATGCTATAATGCAGGTATATCCTATGCCAGTAATTGCTGTGCTATCCACTGGTGATGAACTTGTAGAGCCAACTACAGAGTGTTTAGGTCGTGGCCAGGTCTGCATATTATTTGATAACAATCTCAAGTTCCCTATTTCCTTTTAATTGTTTTATTTAAACGCCAGACACTAGTTGCCTTTATCTTGATAAAGTTTGCTTGTATATGTATTGTAATATGGTTTGGAGTGAATTTCTTAAATGTCAGACGAGTACTAGTGATTCAGTGAAGAAGGTCAGGTGGCATATACTCCATAAAATAACTGCATCATAGTTTTGCACAAGTAATCTTCATATTTTTTTTTGTTCAAAGGGGTCCCGAATTTGGCAATTTTTGAAAGGATTTGGAGGTTTATCCAATTAATATGTCTTATATTACCAGTTAGTGTTGAAATATCATTTTTTTTCTTCATATTCCTTTGTTCTCTTTCTTTTTTAACCGAGCTTCAGGCCAGGGTGCTTTCATTCTGAAATCTGTTCATTGTTTGTGAATCGATGCTTTTAGTGACTCATTAAGGCTTCAAGCTTCAATGAGGTATCACTTTACCTTTTTAGGCTGATAGCTTCTATTATTGCCTCTTGAGGCCCTGCTATTTGAGAAATGATTAGCGGTCTGAATCTTTATCATAGAATTATGTTCTCTTATCTGCATTCTCTGTTGGTCAATTTCTTATATAGGGAATATGTCATCTTTTTGGTCGTCTTTGTATGTTTTGTATGTTATCCTGAATCAAATTGCGTTTTTTTAAACACCGATACTGACCAAGAAGTAGAAGTTATATATGTTTGCATACGTTATCATCCATTCATGTTCAACACATTATACAATTGATATGTACTTTGTAGCTGCACTATATGTCTACATTTCGTATCTGGAATTTTTACTACCAGTTGATTGACATGCGCAGATAAGGGACTCCAACCGTGCTATGATGCTGGCTGCTGCTACACAGCATCAATGCAAAGTATTGGACCTTGGTATAGCTCCTGATAATGAAAAAGAGACTGAGAGGATTTTAGATCGTGCTTTCTCTTCTGGGATTCATATTCTTTTAACTTCTGGAGGAGTTTCAATGGGGGACAGGGACTACATCAAGCCTTTGCTTGAAAAGA
>QRFB01006510.1:0-37465 GCA_008931105.1 Oenanthe javanica | reverse complement strand
ATGGTTGAAGACTTTCAGGGTTTCAGAAGTGTTGAAGATTCAGTATAGAAGTGCCACTAGAAGGTTTCAGTGTAAAGGCATTGATTAAAGATAGACAATGTTTNGTTTCAGTGTAAAGGCATTGATTAAAGATAGACAATGTTTGAAGCATAGGAATCTAGAAGAATTGAAGATAGGGTAAAGACAAAGGTTAAAGAAGACAGCTGCAGTCTTGAAGTTATACTCACTGAAGGAAGTTCATTTATATGTTCAAGCGTCAATGAAGAACAAATTATGAAGTATTGAAGATTGTAATAGTAATGAAGACGACGTCTAAGTACCAGAAAAGATTCTAGTGAAAGTATAGTGTTTATTAATAGTCAGTGTTTGAAGCAATGCAACAGTCCTAGGTTAATCAGCTGAAAAAGAATACAAGTTAAAAGAATTTAATTTAGTGTTAGTCGTTTGTGAACCAGACCAGTGCACTAAGCGTCAGCACAACAAGAAGAGAATTACCTTGATGTATCAGAAGAAAATCAGTTGATCAAGCCACATGAAGAATATTTCAAGTTGTACTCAATAGCTTCATTAAATAAGCTAAGGCAAGTACATGTTATGTCATTCCTATACAAGGGTACAAGAGTGCAAGAACAACATAACCTCAACCGAGCCTCAAGGAAATATTATGTGGCGCCTACGCTTGGTAACAAGAGTGAAGGCGCAACATAACTTGATAGGAATTATTCTAATTCAATAAGGCTCCAAGGAAATGTTATGTGGCACCTACACTAGGTAACAAGAGTGTTGGCGCAACATAAGGTAATAGAATATGTTCTAAGGCAACAAGGCACCAAAGCAAAGATATGTGGCGTCTACACTCTATAACAAGAGTGTAGGAACAACATAAGTAAGGAAGAATATTTTCTTAAGTCCACAAGTGGTTCCTGCACATGGAGTACATAGTACAGGCGCAACATAGGTGTCTAGCGCAACTTACTCTCTACACTTTCATTCCCCTGTAGAGGAACAACATATGACTTAGCATTGTGAAGAACAAATCAATTTTAATTGATTTGAAAAGTTGACACCATATAAACAAAATGACATGCTCATTTTTAATTGTTAGAGAATATATAACCAAACAAAGAGATACATAGAGAAAATTAAAGCCGGAGAAGAAAAAGATACAAAGTCATACACATACCTTCTTCGCCGGAGTTTTATATTCTAGCCGGTTCATTATGTTGCAAATACATAGGGCTATTATAAATCACTCTTTGTTAGTGATTAGTGCATAATTTTACATATTTTAATGCCTATTTTATTACTCGCTTTCGTATTTTAATAGTTAATTTATTGTATTTTTCTTATTTTGCAGACAAGTAGAATAAATAATTAAAAGAGAAGGAATGAGCTAGAAAGGTCAAAAATGGAAGAAAAGGAAGCCAACAAAGTAAAGAGGAGAAAAAAAATAAAAGAACAAGTTGGTTGATGGAATCAAAAATCAATGGTATAGATTTTACCAACAAACACCTCATTTGAATGGTGGGGATTGACCCAACACCACTCTAAACCCTATTTCTAGCATATAAATACCCCATCTTTCTATCATCTAGCATATCTCTAGTTTTACCCTAGTTGTAGTAGTAGCCTCCACTTTTAGATCTAGTCTAATTTCAATTCTCAAATTCTTGTAAACACTCCTTTATTTTAATGCAAAGTTCATTTCACTTGTTCTCTACATTTAATCCTTTAGATCTATTTTTAGTTTTATATTTTATAATCTTATCTTGAGACCTTATTAAAGTTCCATTTTAATTAGGGATTCAAGGAGTTAGATCTCTAAATTTATTATTGTTGTTGGTTTTTTTATTATAGATTGTAGATCTAGTTTTGGTTGTTAGGTTTGATATTTACTTGTAGTTGTTTAAATATTTTAGATAGAGATTTGGTTATTGGTAGTGTTAAAACTTAGCTCTTTAAATTTTAGATCTACTTTCATATTTTACTTGTCTCATTCATCTTTATGGCTATGACATTTCAATTTCATCAAGTAAAAAATTAAAGTACTTGAGAATTGAAAGGAGCCCCTTTAGTTTGATGTTCTTAGATCCACTTTTTTATATTTTATAGTTGAACCCCTTTTAAATTAGAATTTTATTAGTGGTTTTGACTTGGTATTGTTTTAGATTTACATTTATTGTTTGGTTGTTGAATGGAGCTTGTAGATCTAGTTTTTGGTGTTTATTAGTTTTAAAATGTTAGTTTTAATTTTATTATCTTATTTGTTTTACATATTTTCACAATGTTCTTTTATGATCTAGTAACTCAAACTACATTTCGGTACCATGCTTCGTAGTAGTGTTATAGTTTAATTTTTAGTTTTTTTTAAATACATAAAAGAAAAATTCTCAAATTAAAATTAATTGGAACGAATATTTAGTCTCTGTGGAACGAATCTCAAATATTAAAATGAAAGAAATTGTGCACTTGCAATTTAGAATCTCTATTTTTAGCACATCAATTAGTTTGATTCCTTTAGTAAAAACACATAGACAAATATTGTATAGGGATTAAGTTATATCTCTTTGTAGGAGCAAAAAACTAATTTATTCTTTGGAAACCAATTATATTTTTAACTGGGTGTAACACCCATCTGGGTTTATATACGAAAGATATATTCCCCGAAACTTGTCTCGTTAAATTATTTGCTAATTTTCTAGAACTTTAATGTTTATTCATAAATACAGAAAATTAGTAAGCCAACCTCCTAAACACAATTCACCTCATGAATTCGAACCCATTAACCGAACTCTAAATTATTTATCCGCAAAAGATTCGAAAGAACTTTAATGAGTATCGTATTCAACCCCTCTTCTACGATTCTTCGGGACCTAACAATTGATATCAGAGTAGACTGATTGATATACAAATCAAGATCCGCAACTCAGTGAAGCTTAGAGTATCGAAACTTTTTGGACTTCACAAGATTAGGTGACTTGATAAATAAATTTATTTTATAAATTTAAATTTTGATAAGTTTATTTTATATATTTATTTTTAGTAAATTTATTTTATAAATTTAATTTAAATGAGTTTATTATTTAAACTTGAATAAGTTTATTTCATAAATTTAATTTAAGTAAATTTATTTTATAAATTTAATTTAAAATAAATCTATGATTTAAACATAAGTAAATTTATTTTGATAACTTAAATATATTTGTTTTGTCTATTTTAGATTTACAGCATTTCAGCGTCACTCACACCATTTGCAAGTCTACTTCAAGTTTAGATCTTAATTTAATTTTCATTATAGATTTATTTATTTTTCCAGAAAATTTAAAATTCTTAAAAACTAATTTTTTTCTTAAGTATTAATTTAAGATATTTTAATTTTGAAGAAAATTCGAAATTCTTGAAAATTAATTTATGGCAAATTTTTATTTTTGATTAATTTATTTTCAAAGAAAATTAAAAATTCTGTAAACTTAAATTTTTCTTAAGTATTAATTCGAGGATGTTCAAAGAGTAGTAGATAAAGATTTTTTCGGGTGTTGAAGACACCTAAAATTGACTGAAGAATATCTAATGAAGTTAATTCTGGAACAAGTTGAAGAAAAGGTGGTACTAATTTCCTCAGAGGTCTACTTCATATGATCTCACTATTTATTCAGATGCTGGAAAAGAAGAGATTAATTTGGGTACAATTTTTTTGTTAATTTGAGTTGAATTTTTGAATGAACAATCTTAGGGGTTAAAGTAGTGAAGGAGAACAGACTAGACTACCTGGAATCTCAGTACAAGACTTAAAGATTATTCTACAGGGAGATTACAGGAAGTTCGTGCTAACACTGCAGATCATTTGGAACACAGGGATTACAACCAACAGGGATTTAAGGATACAACCACATTGTCTATAGAAGAACTGTATGTGCTGAAGGTCCATGAACTATAACAAGAGCTGAAGAAGATAATATTTGATAAATCAGGTTGTTGGCATATCCACTGTATTTGTGACCCAGGAACCAAATTTAATTGTAGTCAAGGTTGAGAACCTCTGAACAGAAACGAAATGATCCGAGAAGCTGAATTGAAGATGTTGTAGCTCAAGGTAATGGTCAAGGTGTTATAAGTGAATCTTACACTTTGGAATAGCCTAAGAACTGGACTGCAAGTCAAGCTTACAGGGCAACAAGAAGTTCAGCGACATCAAATTCAGATGGAATCCCAATTCTTAATCTAAGGTCCTTACCTATAGATTCAAAATAGGAGATTTTCAAGACCAGTTCAAGAGGCGGTTGCAAGATAGAGATGGTTTATATTTGAAAGACAAGATCAGGGGTTTGCTACACAGTTTTAAGAAGGTTGTACAAGTAAAAGATGACTGACACAATGTTGGGTTGTAGCAGGAATCTCAAGCATTAGTGAGGATGCATCAAGAGAAAACACATGTTGGTGAACTTAAATGTAAAGTTGATTCTATCAGTGACAGTGATGAACCACATGGNTTTTAAGAAGGTTGTACAAGTAAAAGATGACTGACACAATGTTGGGTTGTAGCAGGAATCTCAAGCATTAGTGAGGATGCATCAAGAGAAAACACATGTTGGTGAACTTAAATGCAAAGCTGATTCTATCAGTGACAGTGATGAACCACATGCATATCTGTCATCAATGACCAACACTGGAGATGAATCACTAAGCACTTTACAGGTACACATTCTGATTAATATATATTTATATAATTCAGAACTGTATAATTATTAGGTATTGAAATGTATTATATTTATATTAGCATCTTAGCATCTTAGGACTTAAATGCTTAATTGATTGCTAAGAATAAGATTGCATGCTAGGATTCATGAGTTTAATTAGTACATTTCATACTTGGTTTTATATGTAGTAAAATGAATATCTAGAATTAGATAGGGTATTCTAGACGGTTAGATATATCCCTGAACATTTGCTGGAACTTGATTTAAATATTCTGTGATTTAATACCTCTACTAATGTTGTGGAAAATGCTAAATAGACAAATAAGTCGTAGATCAGATATTCTATATTCGTTTTTATTGTGATAAATGACTTGTTAAGTGTATGTGGAATTTGATATTGCTCATAATGTTTTATTCAAATATTCTGCATATTCTTGAAATTGTTTATGCACTTATTTTCACATGATTTGCTCTCACACGCATAGTTGCACTTAAATGTCACATCATATCATGTATTGCTTATTAGGGATAAGATGTTTAAAAGATGGTAGAATTATCTAAGTAGTAAGTAACATTTGTAAATTCGAGAATTAATCTAAAAATGACCTAGGTAATTAGAGATTATTAAAAATGTTAGACAACAACATAAATGGATTAGGAAAAATTAGTAATTAACTTATTCATTCTTCTATCCATGCATAACATGCCTGAATTGCATAATTCTTATCTATAATGCGTTGAAGCTGAATATTTACCATGTGTTCTTATTTTCATGCTTACTCGTTTAAATTTGAAAATGCAAATCTTAGGACTTGCATACTCTTAGGCAAAACATGTATAAGAATTACAATAGGGTAAAGACTGCTAGTCCACCTTAAATTAGGTTAGAATCACTAGTCTCATAGCCTTAAGACTACTTTGTCAAGGCTGCTGAAAATGAGAAGTGATTAGTCAAAGATAAGTTTGTGCATGTTAAGGTTGAAGCTGTTGTTACCACTATTTAAAACAATATCTCTAACCCATCTGGACTCAATTGAAGTTGAGTACCAAGAAAATTAATCATTTATGATTGCAGAGTATGTAACAAGAGGAAAATTTATATGATTTCGTGAAATTTATTGTACGAGACATATGATTAAGATTGGAGCTCTAATATCACAGTTGGTTGAGAAAGCCTATTCACCGGTAACCTTTGGAGATGACAACAAAGATTGTACAAGGGTCTTGGTTATCATAATTTTTGGAATTGTCATCAATGGAAGAATCTTTCTTGTCAACAAACTTAATCACCATCTACAGGGCACTAGAGAATTCTTTGTCAAAGGTTTTCTAGAAAAGCATTGAAAAGGAAAAATGTTTGATTTGAATCAAGAAAGATTGAAGCTCACTCAAGTGGGAGTGAGGAAGTTTGTTCGTAGCTGACATGGATTCTATATGAAAAGGTGAAGTGAGGTTCTTAGTAAAGCTTCATCAGTAAAGAGTTAGCTACGACATAAGAAACTCTCACACTTGGTCAACAAGACAATGGATACTCCGATAAAGATGAAATTGGTGAGAGGACTGCTTCATTTCGAATTCTATCCTGAAANAATGGATACTCCGATAAAGATGAAATTGGTGAGAGGACTGCTTCATTTGGAATTCTATCCTGAAAGACATTTTGAAGTATATCATATAGGGAAGTCAATGAAAACATCACACTGAAGCAAATTATGTCATGGAAGAAATATGTTTAGTGGTAGTTGGTGACAACCCTAATTACAAATTGGTGATGTTCGTGCATTCAACAGATAATATATCACATATGGTAATTGATCACATCAGTTAGATTAAGTTGGAAGCAAAGTAAGCTGTAAGAACTTTGAAGTCAAATATTAGAACTCAATTTCGCGAATGAAGTTCTAAATGAAGTCTGTAGTGATAAATGTACTTTGAAGTTGAAGCAATTAACATAGCATGCTGCTTTAATCAACAAGATCGTGAAAAGACATCATATGAGTTAATGGCCAACTAGAAGCAATCACTGAAGCTCTTTCGTGTGTTTGGAGGAAATTGATATTTATTGAAGATTTAAATGAGCATCTTGGCAAGTTTAAAATTAAGGCTCATGGAACAATTTCCTAGGCTACTCATTGAAGTAGAAAGCTTATAAGGCGTATGTGATAGAAAACCAGAAGGTGATTGGAAGTTTGAATGTATCGACCAACTACACCAAGCTCACAAGCATTCAAATGAAAGACTATTCTGAATCTTTGAAGTTTGACATCCCGTTAGAGTCAAATTCAGATATTAATGTTGAAACTAAGGTTGTAGAAGGAAACAATAATAACGATGATGATTCAGATCCTATTAGTGGAAATGATAGTAAAACTACACAACTCGTGAACTTTAATAGAATCCACTGAAAAAGGTGAAGAATCTTCAACACATTCTAGCAACAACTTAGGGGGATCAAATAAAAGAAGGATCTACTAGTCGTACTCAACACAATGAAGATCAAAGGAATACATTAAGAACATATCTGCCAAGACAAAAGGTTTGAAGTCAAAGTCATTCCTAGAGTCTAGTTCTTAGTAAACCGGATTATTGAGTAAAGGCTAGAAGTGCTAATCAAAATGAACACATATTTTTTAGGACCTAACATCTGGAATCCCAAAGAATAATGAAAAAGAACTGATTGATCCAGATTGAGTGATTATAATGCAAGATGATCTCAATCAGTTTGAAGGAAGAATCAACTGAAGCTGAAACCCAGACCACAAGACAAAACTGTATTTGGTATTGTAAGGGTTTTTAAAAACTGGATAATAATATGCATTGTTATGAGGGACAAAGCCAAACTGGTTGCTATAAGTTATTATAAAGTAGAAGGTATCGACGATGATGAAAATAGAATATTCGGGACTTTCAAGATCTAACAGCAAGTAACAGAGACGAGACTTGATCCTTTTAGGGCCTAACAAGATGATGACCTAACAAGATATTCCTAGCACATGTTAAGCATTCAAGCATGAATAACTCTCAGATGAATATGAACAAGGGCACTCCTGAATAGTGAGTTAGAAGTTGAAGTTGATGTACAACATTTCCTGGACTTTGATGTTGCAGATCATTGAAATTTGTATATCATTCTCTTCACAAGCTCTTCCATGAATGGAGTTAGGGATTCAATCAAACAAAAGTCAAGGACATGGTATGACACTCTAACTGCTAATTACTTGAAAATGAGTTTATATTAGAGTAATTACACACATATATCTCTCTAAAATACAAGGCACACACAATATAATAAATGTGCAAGTATACCATGATTATATTATATGTGGGTCTACTAATGAAAATTGTCAAGAGATATTTGCGAAGTAAATGCATAGTAGGTACAAGATGAGCATGTTGGAAGAGTTGCAATTCTTTTTGGATTACAATTAATTCAAAAGAATGATGGCAATTAAAGTAAGTCAAGGATCTTTTGAAGATGCACAATTTAGAAGATTCTAGACCTGCCAAGACTTCTTTCCAACAAACCACTAAGCTTGAGCAGGGAAAATCAGGTATATGAACTGAAGTGACAAGCTATAGAGGTAATCAACTCATTACTTATTCAAGTGCATAAAGACCATATATTTTATTCTCGATATGCCTATGTGCAAGTTTCCAAGTGGATACTAGAGAATCTTATCTTATAACAAAGTAATGAATTGTTAGATATCTCAGGGGATTACCAATTCTTAGAATCAGGTACCCTAAAGATACTAGATTTAACCTAATTGGCATATAGATATAGATGATGCAGGTTGTAAGAAAGACATGGAAGTAATTCCTAGAAGCTGTCAATTTCGTAAAAGAAGTTGATTTCTTGCTTAAATGAGAAGAAGCACTCAATACACAGTTGCAACAAAGGTAGAATTTAAAGCAACCTGTGAATGTGATGCTCTGATCTTCTGGACAAGGAAACTTCTTCAACTCTAGCAATTCTGCTAGATATTCTCTACACCACGTATGGAACAAGCTCATGGACACCAGGTATCATTTCTTTCGAGAGTTGTCCTTAGTAGAATAACTTGCAGGTCTTTGTTAAATAACTTGATGAATTTATTTTGTCTAAGTTGGTTAGTGAACTTGAGATATTATTTATGTGCATATTTGTTGGAAATCACATTTGCAAGGATTCTCAAATGAGTTCACAAGTATTAAATTTTCAATATTTAAAGGACTTGTGAATTTATTTGAAATCCAGTACCTCTTACTTTTTCCTATTAGTTTAATTATCTTGCTTATAATGTTATATGCATATGTGGTAGTTAGATTTTCTAGCATAAGTTAGCAGCATAATTATTTGTATGTTAAATATTTGATGAATATTAGTCAATGATATCTTGCTTAATTGCTATGATATTTTGCTCTGATATTTTTAAACATTTTGTTACAAATAATTGTGGGACTTTTAGTATTAGTGGCGTTATTTAGAATTTATATTTTAAGTAAACAATTCATATTTTAAAAATCACTAATATTAAAAGCTGAACTATTTTCTAAGTTATGTATAGAATTCTCAATATTTTATATACTTGGGAAATATTTCTAAATTTGATTTTGTTTGCTAGCAGTTGTGATTAGGATCACAAGTATTAAATGTCAATATTTAAAGGACTTGTGAATTTCTTTTCAAATATTTTCTTGAGCTTATGTATATCAATAATAATTTTTATGAGTATAATTATAATATACTAGAGTGAAAATTATTAGATATAACGTAAGAAGTTAGATGCTAATATTCAATCCTATGAATATTTAGTATTTAGCAAAATTATTTTATCTTATTAAAATTATGGATTGAAGCAATTCAATGATTATTAGTTTCATAATTCTGATTTGATAAAATATTAGAAGCATAATTTCTTGCATTTTGAAATTATTGATAAATATCAAATAATGATATTTTGTTAATGTTTCTTTGCAATTAATTGTGATATTTTTAATATTAGTGATAATACATGTTGCTTATCTGAAATCACTAATAATAAAAATATGTCTAAATGCTTATTGTTCTACTAAATGATTGCCATATGTTATTTGATTTATATATGCATGTCTATGGTAACTTTTAGTATTACGTAAGTATTACTATTAGTTTTCTTTCTTTAACTGAATTTTAAACTTGAATGTATTAAAAAGAATTTCTTGTCTATTTCTTTTGCAAAATGTTTTATCCTACAATACATTCACTTTCTATCAGTTTTAGATAAAAAAAACTTTAAAATTCTTTTTCAAAACTTCTCTTTTGAAAATCTTTTGATTTACAACTTTACTTTGATTTCTAAAACATAGGGTGCAAATCAATTTTTCTTGAGGATAATCTTTCTTCAAATATCAAAATATTTTATCCTCTCTAAAAAACTGGGTTTAAATGCTATATTTTCAAAACTGTTTCCTCTCTTAATTTTTTTCTTTTAAAGTGGCAGAAAATTTGTGACTGCTATTTTATTTGGGGAAATTGTTTTTACTTCGAGTTGTCAATCATTTGTAAAATGATTTATTTTCAACTACTTGTTTTAATGTATGTTTCACATTGATTCATAGTATCTAAACAGTGGTTGTTGCTTTGAAGGCCTTGTACTATATTCTTAAGCATACATCAACCCCAATTATTATGTTTTTTTAAGACGAGGATACTATCTGATGAACGAAAATGATGTAAATCATAATTGTATTATGAGTCGGAAAATCATTGTCTTCTAATTGATAAGGATGTTTTGCAGAATTATTTTCAAAACTTACAGTACTTAGATTTTAAAGGAAATGAGTCGTTTTATCGAGATATAATTTGGTAAGAGAGTTGAATTTCTTCTTTGGTATAAATTCTCGTATTTTATTATGGGAAGTTTGCCTTATAAGAACTTCATATGGGATAGAAACTTTCTTCTTTGATACACTTTCCTGCATTTTATTATGGGATAAGTATCTTAAAGAAAATTTCANTGATACACTTTCCTGCGTTTTATTATGGGATAAGTATCTTAAAGAAAATTTCATATCATGCTCTTAAATGATAAATCTTTAGATCCGACAAAACTCTTTTGCTGAAAAGCACTTTAATGCAATCTATTACCATTCCTCATCAAATTTTTCCTTCTCTTAGGAATGAAAAATATGTTTCGAAATGTTATGGTGATTATCTTTTTATCTTGATTGATTTTATCCGATTTAGCCCCCAATGGCTTTAGAAGATGGCCAAGAGGTTGGAAACCCATCAATCTCTTACCCAGGCCTTAGTACCAAACACTCATTCATCCACTTCCATATATTAACCCTTGGAGATATAAGGAACTTATGTAAGTTAGAGGTTGATAAGGGAGAAACTGCACTTGATGCAGCAAATAAGGATGAAGTCGGAAGTGCACCCACAGCTCTACCTCCAGAGAAGAAAAGTAGTATATAACTGAGGTAACTGTAAGCTCATCTGATGTTCTCAAAAGGATGCAGAGCTGAAAAGGCAATTAAACTGTCTCTAGAGTCATTCTCTCAACAGGGTGAGTCCATTGAAATTTGCTCGTCAGCCAGAGCACCTTGTAATGAGTCAAGCACACTACTGGCACTCACGCTGATGGTAAGCCTAAACAGATAAATTCTAGGAACACATTGCAAGGCGTGCATAGTGAGAGGTATATGCATTCAGAGGAGATATGGACTCTAATTTTCCATAAATTACATTGTCCAAGGTATCTACCTCAAACAGAAGTTAAACTTTTGCATCCCGAAAGGGAGATCTCTTGTTCAGATTTATCTGGCTTTGAGAGGCAACTACTTGTCAAGAATTCTTTAGATGAGTCAAGTAGGGTATTTTATACAAAACTCCCATCACCGGATTACGAGGAAAACATAGGCTCTAAATTGCCATTCATTACATTTCCTACTACGTCACCCCTCTTGGAAGGAACATTTTCAGATCCTGAAAAAGAAGTCCACCTCCCATTTACGGAGAAGGTGTGAGGAAACCCCTTGATAGAACAAGGCAGGAATCCCTAAAAGATTTAAATCTTGGGATAAACCATCTCAAAGAGGTGAGGCTCCACTAGATAGTGATTTAGCAACAANGGAGATTGTTGGTGAGATTACGAAGCTGTATGAATAGTAATCGTTATAACTCAACACTAGAACATGACAAGTAAATAATACTACGCCTTGAAGTTATACTCACTGAAGTTATACTCACTGAAGTTATAATAATTCAAAGCATAGGAATCTAGAAGAATTGAAGATAGGGTAAAGACAAAGGTTGAAGAAGACAACTGCAGTCTTGANCTGGTGCTGAGACAGTGCTTATGCATGATAGATCAAGAACACCTCTACGAGGAAATTCTCCACTTGATAGTGATTCAGTTTATTATGAAGAATCAGGTTATGAGAATATAAATGAATTGACGGATTTCACTCAGGTATAGAAGGCTATATTTGAAATCCAGAGTGAAAGTGAAAAAGTGAAACACTTAAATGAAAGTGAGGGAGAGATACACTTGAGTGAGAGATATGGAGAGAAAGAGTGAAATACTTCAAAGTGCTTGACACTTCAGTGTAAACACCAACAGAACGTAGTAGAAGTGAGTAAACCATTGATCAAACACTTACTCTTGCTACATGCGACTTCTGAAAGAAAAGCTACTATGTTTTCTCAATCAATGAAAAACGAGAACTTCTATGGAAGACAAGCCATGAGAAATTTATGGTCCAGTAGAAGATTCCTCAACTAAGGGGGAAAATTTAGTATACAAGAAAAAGGAGAAAGTCTTATATTCATATCCTTAGGGGAGAAGTTAATAACCTTAGGGGGAGAATTTAGATAAGAAAAAGAAGAAAATCTTATCTTCTGATCCTTATGGGAAACAACAAAATATGGGAGAATCAAGAAACTGTATCCTATACTTGAAAGGAGTTGTCAGTAGATGATTCCTCATCGAAGTGGGATGTACAGAAAAAAATTGACACTTCCATTGTTTATCTAAAGGGAGAAGAAAAAGAAAAAGAATCACATTCTTAGGGGGAGAACATTACTTAAGATATATTCTATTAAAGACGTTCCCAGGAATTTTAATTCTCATGAAGCTTTGTTCATGATAAATTCTTTAAGTTCAAACTATGAAGGATTTTGAAAGAAAGGAAGCTCAAACAGATAGAAATGAAGATGATACTACATGAATATCAGTTCAGTGCTAGATGAACAAATATCTTTCATTTCAGTTACACAAGAATTCTAGAAATGTAGAATCTGATCCAGAAAAATCAGTAGCATTATTTACAAGTCTTGGACGATTACTTTTTCTAGTTGTTAGTTGAGTTATCCTCTCTATGAGATTTGTTTGTTAAGTTTAACAATTAAATAGAGGGAGATTGTTGGTGAGATTACGAAGCTGTATGAATAGTAATCGTTATAACTCAACACTAGAACATGACAAGTAAATAATACTACGCCTTGAAGTTATACTCACTGAAGTTATACTCACTGAAGTTATAATAATTCAAAGCATAGGAATCTAGAAGAATTGAAGATAGGGTAAAGACAAAGGTTGAAGAAGACAACTGCAGTCTTGAAGTTATACTCACTGAAGGAAGTTCATTTATATGTTCAAGCATCAGTGAAGAACAGATAATGAAGTATTCAAGATTGTAGTAGTAATGAAAACATCATTTAAGTACCAGAAAAGATTCTAGTGAAAGTATAGTGATTATTAACAGTCAGTCTTTGAAGCAATGCAACAGTCCAAGGTTAATCTGCTGAAAAAGAATAGAAGTCAAGAGAATTTAATTCAGTGTTAGTCATTTATGAACCAGACTAGTGCACTAAGAGTCAGCACAACAAGAAGAGAATTACCTTANGAGATTGTTGGTGAGATTACGAAGCTGTATGAATAGTAATCGTTATAACTCAACACTAGAACATGACAAGTAAATAATACTACGCCTTGAAGTTATACTCACTGAAGTTATACTCACTGAAGTTATAATAATTCAAAGCATAGGAATCTAGAAGAATTGAAGATAGGGTAAAGACAAAGGTTGAAGAAGACAACTGCAGTCTTGAAGTTATACTCACTGAAGGAAGTTCATTTATATGTTCAAGCATCAGTGAAGAACAGATAATGAAGTATTCAAGATTGTAGTAGTAATGAAAACATCATTTAAGTACCAGAAAAGATTCTAGTGAAAGTATAGTGATTATTAACAGTCAGTGTTTGAAGCAATGCAACAGTCCAAGGTTAATCTGCTGAAAAAGAATAGAAGTCAAGAGAATTTAATTCAGTGTTAGTCATTTGTGAACCAGACTAGTGCACTAAGAGTCAGCACAACAAGAAGAGAATTACCTTGATGTATCAGAAGAAAATTAGTTGATCAAGCCACATGAAGAACATTTCAAGTTGTACTCAATAGCTTCATGAAATAAGCTAAGGCAAGTACATGTTATGTTGTTCCTACACAAGGGTACAAGAGTGCATGAACAACATAACCTCAACCGAGCCTCAACGAAATATTATGTGGCACCTACACTTAGTAACAAAAGTGTAGGCGCAACATAACTTGATAGGAATTATTCAAAGGCAACATAAGGTAACAAGAGTGTAGGCGCAACATAACTTGATAGGAATTATTCAAAAGCTCTTCATAGTGAAATGTCTTCTCCCCAAGAGGATGTCATAAAGTAGGGGGCTTATGTTCAAAGTGTTGTGACTATATCTAAGACAACTATGGAAAAGAAATTCCAGGCTCTTTCTGATCAGCAAGATGCTTTAGAGACCAAGGTGAACACTCTTAGTTCTGCTATATCTTCTATTCAGGATACCCTGAATACCATCTTAGACCATTTTTCTATTCCACATGATGTAAGAAAGGGGGTGAAAATTTCTAAGGATAAATGCAAGCAAGATCTTCCTTTAAGATCTTCTGATAAATCTGATGGTGATGGAAGTGGAATGCCTGAAAAAAGTCAAGGGAGTAATAAAGATGGTGGAAGTATCAAGGCACAAACTCTGATTTCTTCAAGCTCTAGCCAAGTTCAAGGAAAACAACAAACTCTGATGGAAACAGATGTTGTATCACAGTTAGAACAACTGAATAAGGATGATGAGTTGGCAAGAAAGTTGGAAGAAGAAGAAAAGCCTAAGAAGATTGAAGAAAAGATTAAATAGGATGCAGAACTTGCAAAGAAGATGTTTGAAGAAGATCACCCAGTTAAAGATGAATACTGGTACTTACAATACTCAAGTCTAGTCAAAGAAAAGAAAAACTCTCATTTCAAGGAAAACTCATATCCAGAAGAAACCTGCAACATCTGAATATGTTAATCCTCAAAGTACATCTAGGCCTGTGACAAGGTCAAATAGAGGTGCAAGTTTAAATGTTGTAAAGAGTCAACCATCTCAAACCTCTCAGTCATCTCAAACAGTTCAACAAAGAACTCTATCTACACTAAAGGCTCCACTCATCATGCAAGGTACAACATTTCTTCCAGGTGGAACCCATTTTGAGGATGAAGAAGAGGAACAATAATCTCTATGTAGAAAGAAGAGTGACGGTCTACAGTGGACGAAACTTGATTCCATAACACTTAAAACTAGACTTGAAAGGAACAAAGGGGAAATTGGTGATTCACATTCCAAAATCTACAGATGGGAGAATAACTCATCAGAGATCCTTATTCCTTGAAGAATAAACCTGAAGAAGAATTAACTTAGGATCATTTCGATAAACCAATTGCTATTCATTTTGTAAAAGATGTATTTGATGGTGCTAAATCTAAAGAGAAACTGTTATACTTTCTAAAAGATGGAAAATTAATAAAGCTATCTAAAGAAGATCTAGCTCACAAGTCATCAAAAGAACTGGAGTATGTCTTTTATTTGCTTAATAGTGAAGATGACACTACTGTAAAAGTGGGTGAAAACTCTAGAAGGTGCAATAGCAGGGGAAAGAATGAATGAGAAATTGATGAAATTTAAATCTGGTGAGGAACACAGGCCAACATATATGCTGAAAGATGGCACTGAAAAGGAAATTAGTAAAGGAGATACAAACATAAAAATGGTGTTGGCAACTCCAATATTGATGCTCAATTTTGGTGGACAAAGAATCTGCAGTATTGCCTTAGATGAAAGCATGCAAAGAACATCAATTTATAACTTGAGAGCTGTAATTTTTCAAGTTGATGATTCAAGTGATCAGATGAAGGAGTTTTAGGAAAAACTGTTAGAATTATTGAAGGTAGCTAAAAAAATTGCTTGATGATTTTATAGCTGAAGATTTTTCTTATAAGAGGATATAAAGCAAGGTAGAATATGCAAACACTGATGCATTTGTCTACTGATTTATGACATCATCATTAGAATTTATGCTTTATTTTATAAAGTATAAATTGGGGGATATTGTTGGATATAGAGAAATGATGAAGTCAGAGTCTACAGAAGCTGATCAGAGTCTAAGTGACGACATCAGAGTTTACAGAGACGGAGTTTACTCAACCTATAGAGTCTAAGCTGATCAGAGTTTGACAGTTGGTGTTCAATGAATTAGGACTTGATTGGAGACAGAAATGGAAGTGTTTCTGTAAATGACAATTACCTTTATGGATCTATCTATTCCGAAGATAATGATGAGAATTGTATCTTTGTATTTATTAATCATTATATTTGCATTATTTAGATAGGTTGTTGTGTACTATATAAACACAGTTTTAGGTTTACATTGAAAAATCGTTCACAACATATTATTCTCATAACCTAGCATCTCTTAAGAACGTCTGGTTTTCTTGAGAGAGTTTTGTATTAAGTTTATTAAAGTTAATACAAACAGTATTTCTTTCATATACTTGTGTTCTAGTTTCGATTGTTTGGTATTATTATATTCAACCCCCTTTCTATAATAGTATATCTACTGGGTAACATGAGAAAACAGAAAAGGTTCAGAAAATTGAGAACATGCATGTCAAGAAAAAGAAATCTAACAGAAATGGTAAAGTTGGCATTAAGAAATATATCAACTATGCACCTGTTCCAAATGCTCCAAGAAAGATTTATAAAAATTATGGTTTAAAAATCATCTTACTCATATGTGCAAGAAACCTGTTATTAATAATGCTGACTTTTCATGTGGTTATGTAAAGCCCTTAATGCATGATAATAAAAAATTTTGTGATAAATTTGAATGCATGCCATGTAATATGAATGTCATAAATACTTGCTTTAGACTCAGAAAATAGTTTGTTGAAGGATGCATAGTCAAACTGTACACAACAAAACTGCTAGGCCTATGTCTCCTAGTCCTATTAAAGGAAGAAAATACTCATTATCACCTAGGAATGCATCTAGTTTTGGAAGCACCAGTAAAACTAGAAACCAAGAAAAGAAGAATGAAAATGTGCATGATAAGGTGTGTAGGATTGTTAAGAAACATGTTGACATTTATGCAACTAAAGAAAAAAGGACCCATTCTAGTTTGGGTACGAAAGAAAACATGATATGTTTGTCATGTGGATCTTGTACAGTGGATGCTTAAGACACATGACTGGTGACAAAGCCCTGTTGTCACAGTTCAAGTAAGAAGCTGACCCAATGATAACTTTTAGAGAGAACAACATTGGTTTTACTATGGGATATGACAAGTTAATTTATGGAAACATTGTCATTGAAGATGTAGCCTTGATGGATGGTTTGAAACACAATCTATTAAGCATCTCTCAATTCTACAATAAAGATGTAAATGAGGAGTTTGACAAGGAGTTGTGTCTTATCTCACACAGAAAAACCAAGAAAATTGCACAATGTTGTGTAAGAAAAGGAAGCTTATTTGTAGCTGACACGAATTCTGTAAACAAGGATAAAATTTGTTTTTTCTATAGCAAAACATCAGAAAAAGAAAGTAGGCTTTGGAATAAAATATTATCTCATATAACCTTCAAAAGCATCATTTTTTTAGTGAAAAGAGAATTATTGAAGGATTTGCCTTCACTTGAGTTTTGCAATGAAGGATTGTGTGAGGCATGTCAGAAAAGAAAAATGAAGAAGACAAGTCACAGAAGCAAAGGAATTACTTCTATCACATTACCTCTGCAACTAATTTACATGGATCTATTTGGTCCTATGAATGTCATGTCTTTGTCTAAAAAGAGATATGCCCTAGTCGTGGTGGATGATTTCTCCAAGTATACATGGTTGAAATTTCTGCACTCAAAAGATGAAGCTCCTGAGATCATAATTGAAAATTTGAAGAGGTTGGACAAAGGACCAACTCCTGTGGTAGCAATCAGGAGTGACAATGGAATAGAATTCAAGAATACAACATTAACACTGTGCTCCCGAGTTGAGAATGAGAGAGAAGAGAAGAGATTGAGAAAGAAAATTTTAAAATTGTCTTTTCTGCGTGTGCTCCAAAGTTTTTTAGAGGAAAGAATGGAACAGATTGGGAAAGAAGATTTGATAGATTTTGATAACAAAACTTTCTCTTCAAAACTGGAAAGAAGCAGACTGATCACTTATCTACTTTTTTATTATTCCAAATATATCCTTATCTAATATTAAGACAGGAGTCATAGGTTTTCTAATTACTCGTATATGTTATTTTTGTTGCCGACTTCTTACGCCGTTACTTGAGAAAATTAATAATCAGTTAACACAGTATTTTCAAAATTTGAGATATTGCCTCTATGTATACTTCCATCTTTCATGTTTTGTTGTTCTTGATATGTATATAAATATATGTGTGTGTGTGTTAGTATTTATTTATATATATAATAAGATATGTGAATACATGTTATACATTATTATATATGATTTATATATGACTCGATAATTTTTATTGACTCAAGTCATGTTTGTTATGACAATCAACTATTATTTTGTATGTTATTCATCTGATATAATTTTTTAATTTATGTAAGGATGTACAATACTATATTTGAGAGGGTAAGTCAACTGCGTCATTGAGTCCATATGCAACAATTAGTTGTTGTTCAAGTGGTTTTTCTCATTTTGATGTTCATTTTACATTGTAAGAATCAGTAAAGAAAGTATGTAAATCTACCTAGTAAGGAGTTGAGATTACATCGACAAAGAGTGTGAGAAGAAGTGATAGATGACCTTTCTAATCGTGCAAAATTTCATATTACAATTCATATGAATAAAGAACCTTTTTTTAAATTATGTAACATATTAGTAACTGATGGTGGCCTCCGACCAACCTAACGAATGTTAGTTGAAGAGCAGGTTGCTAGATTTTTACATATAATAAGAGGTGATGAGAGAAATCATTTTATTTCTTTGGTATATCATCAGTCTTCATCAACCACAAGTAGAACCTTTCATAGAGTTTTGAAAGCAATATTAGCAGTAGAGGCTCGTTTTCTTCAAAAACCTAATGGGAAAAAATTTTGAAAGAAATTTATAGGAAAAAGATTTTTTTTCTTATTTCAAGGTAATTATAATTCAAATATCATATATATAAACTCTCTCACACACACACACACACATATATAGATATATATTAGTAATAGTATATATTCAGGATTATGTCGGTGATATTGATGGAACACATGTTCGTGGTAGAGTGCCTAATAAAGAAGTTCCAAGGTATTGTGGTCGTAAGGGATATCCAACAATAAATGTATTGGCTGCATGTACTTTTGATTTAAGATTTACATATATTTTAAGTTGTTAGGAAGGCACTGCGTCAGATTCAAGGATAATCAAGAATGCACAGTCTAGAGATGATAAGTTAATTATTCTGAATGGTAATGATTGTTAAAAAAAATGTACTAGTTTTATATTATTTTTTCAATATATTATAATTGTAATGCTTTGTATATAGGTAAATATTATTTAGTTGATACTGACCTCCCTCATAGAAATGGATTGATTGCACCTTTTAGAGGTATTCGTTACCATTTGAAAGAGTACTCAACTCGTGGACCTCAGAATCCAAGAGAATTGTTTAATCTATGTCATGCATCATTGAGGAACACTATCGAACGTACATTTGGTGTTGTAAAAAAAAGATTTCCTATCATTAGAAGTATAACTGAGCCATTTTATTCGTGTGAAACATAATCCGGCATATTCCTTGCATATTGTATCTTGCACAATTACTTACTGAAGGAAGATCGAGATCTTGTAGCTGAAGAAGAAGTGAAGCAACAATTATAAAAAGAAAATTCTGAAGCAGACTTTCATTCACTAAGAGATAGGAGTAAAGATGGTGCTATTGCCGATGAAATAAGAAACAAAATTGCAAATGCGTGTGGACTGATTACGCAGTGCATCAAGACAATGAATTAGAAGAGTTATTTGCAAAGGACAGAGCAACAGGTGCTGGAGCTGAAACCGCTAAAGAGAAAAATAAACAAAGGTTTAGTACAAGTTCTGGGGATTGGACAATTGATGAGATTAATGATTTACTAACGGGAAGGAGGACGAAGAGGACATAAATAAACGCAAAAAAAAAAAAAGAAGTGTGAGGAAGAAGAAGAAGAAGATATGAATAAGAAGATTATGACTTCTTTGGAGAGTGTTGCAGGGGCTATTAGAGAAGGGCACACTATACTTAAAGTGAGTAACGTCATATTGGAAAGGTCCCGACACGTGTTTATAATGAATTTTTTTTATAATGCATTGGAAGTTATCGGTTTGAATGCAAGTGAAATATGTGAAGCGTATCTTTTTCTTGTGAAACATGCTGAAAGTGCAAGAGCAATGTTTGGTTGTCCAATTCAGATATGAAAGAAAATCTTGGAGGAAATGATGAAGAAACAAGTTTAAGTTTATTGTGTTCTTTTGGTTAGAATTTTTTTTCAAATTTCGTTAAGGTAGCAGAAAGTAATAAATTTAAAAGTTTTAATAAAATTATTTAGTTTTTGCAACGGACTATTATTAGGATAATTTGTTTGTAATAATTATGTTAAGATGCAATTTAATTTGGTATTTTATGTTATGACTTTAGATAGTTTTGGTTGGTTTATTTTTTGATATATGCAATGCATATCCATGCTTAAGTTTATGTTTCTATTCAAAGCACGTCACAGTCTAACCCAATTCCTCCGTCAGGATCATGTGATTTTACCTGTTATTTTGCAACTAGTTTAGAGCCTTTGTCAAAGCCACATTTTTATTCTAGTTCTCAAATAGAAGCTCTGCAGCTCAACTAATATTAAGGTTTAAAACACATTTTGTACTATTAATAACTATTTGCCAATGTGTTGTAGCTACTTTTTAAATAATATTATTTAAATTTTTGGTAAAAAATAATAAGATTGAATATTTATATATAAAAAATTAATAAAACATGTTACATTTCTCTTTATAATTATTAGATAATATAAATATGAGGTTATAAAAGTAAAAAAAAACAAATTTTCTTTTCATTCCATACAACTCTGGAGCATATGAAAGATTATAACAAATACATTTTCTCTTCAAACTCAGGAGCACGTGAGAGAATTTTTTTTTAGAATTTTCTATTCTCTTCCCTTCCCTTCTCTTCTCTTCTCTACCTAAAAATCTTGGGAGCACAATGTAAGTGAATTCTGCAAGGAAAATAGAATTTCTCACCAGTTCTCAGTTCAGGACTCATCAACAGAATGGAGTTATTGAAAGGAAAAACATGACTCTCATTGAAACTGCAAGAACTATTTAAGGAGAAGCCAATATACCAACAAGCTTTTAGGCTGAGTCTGTTAGCACTACATGTTACACTCAAAACTGGACACCCATCACAAAGCCTGTTAGAAAGACTCCTTATCACATTATGACTAACAAAAAACCATTCGTTAAACATATGCATGTATTTGGAGGCAAATGCTTTGTCCATAAGGAAAACACTGAGCAACTTGGAAGTTTGAATCTAAAGCATATGAAGGCATTTTCATATATATTCTCTGGACAAGACTGCCTACAGAATCTATGTGATTGATCATCAAAAACTAATTAAAAATATAAATCAAACCTTAATGACTTCAAGTTTCCTACATGTAGAAATCTCTCATGGAACAAATGAGGAAAGAAATGATGAGGACTTCAGTCACGTTCAACTTGAGAACTCTCCAAATGATCCTAGCATCATCTCAGGGAGAGCTTCTCAAGGATCAACAACAAATGCAAACAACTTTAATCAGGAAGTAAGTAGCTCAAATGCTAGAGGTGTAGCTCATGAAACAAAATGGAATAGATCTCACACTGCAGACTAAATAATTGGTAATCCTGATGAAGGAGTAAGGACAAGAAGAGCAGCCATGAATGAATGTTTATATGCCTGCTTCCTGTCTCAAAATGAACCTAAAAGGATTGAAGATGCATTGTTGGATCCAAACTAGATTGTTTCCATGCAAGAAGAAATAAATCGGTTTGAGAGGAATAATGTTTGGGAGTTGGTGCCTCCACCAAAGGACAAATCAATAATAGGTATCAAATAGGTGTTTAGGAATAAAATGGATGAAAATGGAATTGTTGTAAGAAACAAAGCAAGGCTGGTTATAAAAAGGCTATTCTCAAGAAGAAGGAATTGATTATGATGAGACTTTTACACCTGTTACTAGACTTGAAGTAATAAGAATTTTTCTAGCCTTTGCAGCATTCTCAAACTTCAAAGTCTATCATATGGATGTCAAGAGTGCATTCCTAAATGGTTAATTAGTAGAAGAAGTATATGTGCAGCAACCACCTAGTTTTGAGGACCTAAAATTTCCTGATTTTGTCTACAAGCTTCTCAAAGCACTGTATGGACTCAAACAGCTCCAAAAGCATTGTATGACACCTTATCAAAATTTCTGTTGGAAAATCAGTTCACAAGAGGAACAATTGACAAGACACTATTCTAAAAGAATGAGACCTATTCTAAAACAATTGACAAGACACTATTCCAAAAGCATTGTATGACACCTTATCAAAATTACATGGGAATGATTGAATCTCTACTCTATCTAACTGCTAGTAGACCATAAATCATATTTTCTACATGTCTATGTGCAAGGTTTCAAGCCAATCCAAAGGAATCTCATCCCATTGCTATCAAAACAATTTTGAGATATCTAACAAGAACAACAAAGATGGGATTATGATACCCCCAAGGAAATATGATTCAATTTGGTTAGATATTATGATACTGATTTTGCTAGATGTAGAGTTGACAAAAAAAGTACTTTAGAAAGCTGTCAATTTATTGGTCAAAGATTGGTATCATGGTACAATAAGAAACAACAATCAATATCAACCTCCACAGCTGAGGCTGAATACATAGCTGCTAGAAGTTGTTGTGCTCAAGTGCTTTGGATAAGGAATCAATTGAGAGACTATGGACTAGTGTTGGAAATGATTCCTATAATGTATGACAATACAAGTGCCATCTCTATTGTTGTAAATCCTTTCAACCATTCCAAGAGAAAACACATTGATGTAAGGTACCATTTCATAAGAGAACATGCAGAAAATGGTGTGCTAAAATTATTCTATATTCCTACATAAACACAGTTAGCTGATATCCTTACTAAACCATTACATGAAGCCACCTTTAACAAGTTGGTTAGTGAGATTGTAATGTTAAACTCTTTTGTCTAAATGGTGAGATATATATATTCAATAAACTATTGCA
Organism: Oenanthe javanica; assembly: GCA_008931105.1. Classification (NCBI taxonomy): domain Eukaryota; kingdom Viridiplantae; phylum Streptophyta; class Magnoliopsida; order Apiales; family Apiaceae; genus Oenanthe; species Oenanthe javanica. The sequence continues at coordinate 14,150 of QRFB01006510.1, read as the reverse complement.
ACAATTACTTTACAAACATAATTGATCAATGATTTATCTAAGTAAAGTAAACTGGTATATGGTTATAAATATATTAGTTATAATATAAAATAATATAAGTTTTTAAAATTTTGATTGTATAATACAATTATTTTAAATATGAATTTTACTTAAGAATAGATTAATTTAGTGAGTAAAAAATGGGTTAATACTATAGATTATGAATCATTAAAATACAACTAAAATTTAGATTAAAATTCAATTTATCTCTTTTCTAGTTCAATGTAATTCATATTTGTATTGAATCAGATCTCATATTTCGAGTCATATTCAGTTCAAATGATTGTGTATTCGGTTCTAATTGGTTTCAAGTCATTATCAGGTATAGTATTTTGGATTATTTTTGGTTAAATTTTTTTGTACGGATCAAATCAGTTTTCAGATATATATCGGATTATGTAATTTCGGATATAAAATCGGATTCAGTTTCATGAATTTTGGTTTGGTTCTTCAGATCCAGACCCAATTTGCTAGGTCCATTTATATTGTTATTCCCGCCATAGATCGAGTTCTGGCTAGGACGAAGGTCTGATCCCAGTCTATCTCAATTCCATAAGAGCTTCTTTTGATTTCTCCATTTATGGTAAATAACCAAAGAACGAACTAAGGCTCTACTTATAACCAATATTCTTTCCCGACTCCCCCTATACCACCACCTCCACCCGAACCCACCTACGAACCTCAAATATAGGCCTCAGCCGTAAGTAACAAAATATTGTTTTGAAAAACAAAAATTTATGTAACTTGAAACTATTTCATGTTGTTCTAAGTATAACCTGAAAAGGAATTTCATGCTTGTGAATCTTTAAATAACATGTATGATATCCTATGTTACACAAATATTAAACAAAATCATTTTCTTAAAATAATTACTCAATTAATCTTGAAATTTAGTCTAAAAATACTTTTAAAATTTTTCTATTTTATTTTCCAAGTAAAAATGAAATAATTCTCAAAACTAGAGTTTGTGATATAATCATCATCCTTCAAGACTTCACGATTGGAAAATATTTTATTTTTTTGAGTTCTCGAATCAATATTACTTTGAGAGTTCTCGACTAACTATTTTTAGATTCTCGATCAGTTATTTATTGTAGATTTCTCCACTCAAATTGGTCTTAGAGTTCTCGATTCATTAAAATTTAGAGTTCTCGATTGAAACAGTTCTCGACTACTCAAATTAGAGTTATCGACAAAGTGAGTTGTCAGTTCTCTACTGAAATAACTTTATACTTCTTGAGTTCTCGACTAATACAAATCGATTACAATTCTTAATCGAGAAGTCTATACATATAAATAGCAAAGTGGATCCACAATTTATTTCTACGCTATATCGCAAACTCAAAGAACCCTTATCTTCAAAAGCTTAATCGAACTCTCTCTATTTTCTTCAAATATTTTTGTTAATTTTCTTCTCCTTTCTACACACACTACTCAATGTTATCTTCAAGCTCTACTCCTGCTATGGAAACCTACATCATTTCAGACACAAACTTCCTAGTAATTACCAGGGATGCTGAGGCCAAGCCATAATACAAATGTTTCAATAGGTTTCTCATTGATTCCTACTTGAAGGAGGCCCTGCTTGCTCAACCAACATTGTATCTAGACATTCTAGAACTTTGCTAACCGGGTAGAGAATGCTTTTGAAGATGGAAGCTCCAAGGTGCTTGTGACCTGCAAGATTCAAGAGGTCAAAATGAGTTTCAATGAAGATGATTTGAATGCAAGCCTCTCTCTCCCAACTACTAATTATGATGAAGAGCCAACTGATGAACAACTTAATGATTTCATGGAGTTCATCAGATATGCTAAGAAAATCAAGCTTAGAAAGATAAACAAGAAGTATGTAAGGAAGGAGTGGTCATTTGTGTTTGACACCTTTCTCAAGGTCTTCACCTGCAGGAAAACTGGTTATGACCGAATCAGTTCCATTTCCTTGAAGCTGGATTACTCGTCAGCCTACAACCTGAAGCAGAATGTAGGAAAAATCATTCTTGGGGAACTCACAACCAGGATTCCTAATAACGGTAATGAGATTTTCTTCCCTCACTTTATTCAATCAGTACTTAATTTTAAAAATGCTTCTTTGATTAAATTGTCTGGGATGAACAAACAAAGAATTGGCTATAGTAAATCCATTTCCAAAATTATTTATGGAACATTGGATAGATAAAGCACAGTGAATGTGCCTCTGCAAATCACACATCATGTGAGGAGTGTATTTGCAGGGTACCCACTAGTGCAACCTACATATGGTTACTTTTCTATAGTAGAGGGTCCCAAGGAGGATGAAATAGCTAATGCTCCTAACCCAGGGACTCTCAACCCAAAAGAAACCATTCTTTCAAATCCACAGCCTCTCAACAGACTGTGGTTGAAAAGAAGAGAAAAAGAAACATGTTAGTATACAAGTGTCTGTTAGTGTAGACACTATAGTTAAGAATGAACCTGAGTCACATGTGGCCTCCCTTACCAGGAGAAAGAAAAAGAAAGGGACCACTAGACCACTCTACACCCTCTCAATATGAGAGGTTACAATGGAATTAAACATGTTACTAGGTACACTCTCTCAACAGAGTGACCCTATTGAAATTGGGAGCCAACCAACTCCATACTGTAATGAGTGTGCACCATCACAAGAATCCACTCCTATTGATGCCAGGTCTGAAGTTGAAAATGAAACACAATTCCACATAGGAAAATCTATTGAAACTTCTCAATTTCCTCAGGGGGAGTTGCCAACACTCATTTTTAATCAAACTGCTTCCCTCACCTCTCAAATTTTTTCTTCACCAATTGTACAAAGTGATGCACAAGAGGTCATTGATCATAAAGAATCTATTTCTCTTTATGGGCCAAACTCAAGTGACTTGGTGCATGACATCTTGCTCTTCACTCAGGACATATATCAAGATGGTGAGGGAATGCATGCTAAGGCATATCCTGATAACACCATCAAAACCACATTCATGAGCCTTTGGAGAACCTGTCTTCACAGACATTGGGTAATCTAGGGAACCTCGCACCATGCAAATGGCATCCCCTGGAAAATCTCCAGCAATTTAAAGACTGTCTACTAGGGAGAACATATCTATCCATCTAGAATCTATTGATCACTCATTTGAGAAATTGGATAAAGAAATAGACACAGTGAGGGGCCCATAGTAACAAGTGGTGACCCTAGCTCTAACTTTCTTTCTTAATGGCTGGAACCTGTGCAACATGAGAGGGATTCAGGACCAACCACTAGCTCATTTCTACCTGAAGAGTAACTCAAAGAACTATATAGCGACCAGTTGAATGGGTTCTATGATATTGCACAGAAGTTTCTCACCTCACACCTACCCAACAAAGACTATGTTGCTATTCTATTGGAATACGTAAATAATCAAGAGGAGGTGACAACTAAAAATCAAGCTATGGCTGAAGAAGATGAAGCTAATATGGATGAGTGGCTGGATGCAATGCACTCTGTAAAGTTGGAAGAGATGTTATACTGGATAAGGGAGAAGTATCTAGCTTCATTGAGTTCCTGCTCAAAATCTTTCACTCCATCAACCATATATAATGCAATATATGAAGCAACAAAGGTGCAACTATAGTCAAACCACTTCCTAGCTAGAGGGCTTCAAGCTGAAATTGTTGAGCACATAGACAAAATAGAGTCCAAGTTGGAGAGAGTTTACACTTGACCACAAATCTGCCAAATGTGCCAAAACTCCAATAAAAAACTTCTACATACAGATCAAAGATCAATGAGATGCAATCCAAGATGGAGAAGATGGAAAAGGCATTTGTCTCTGTGACTCAGAGCAATGTAGAACAAAGGCAGGATAATATAAGGATAAACCATATGGTGAAGGTTCTTTACAAGAACATTCATGCTGATATGTTGCCTAAGGATGTCAAGATCAATTAACTGATTCCTTTTCAAGTAGATTTGTACTACTCCTTAAGGGCCAAATACTGACAGGCAAAATCCTCCACAATTAAAAGTTTAAATGAAAAGATAGAGAAAATGGCTGAAACTCATACTCTTCTCTCCAACTCTGTCAATCAAGTAGCTGCAGATTTTAGCTCTATTCAAAGAGAAGTGAATTCATCAATGACTTCTCAGTCTGGTGTTCTCACTCAAATGTTAAACCAACTCACTTCGATCCAGGATGTGCTTTCCACCCTTAACTCTTCCAATCTAGCTCCACAAGTTCACATGTCACCTTTTACTGAGCCTGCTCATTCATCCTTCCTACCTAAACAAGATAATAAGCCTAAAGGGGAGAAGGAGAACAGAGATGAAATAGGGGCATTTAGACAAAAGGATGTGATGGACATTTTAAGAACAAAAACAAAGAAGCCTCTAGCTGACAAGGAGTTTATGTTGAATCTAAAAGCCATCAAGGCAGCAATGAAGGACCATCACTGGAACTACATGAAGCTCCTTCAAAATAATATTGTGACTGTAATGTGAGTAAAAATTCTGGTCAATGGAAAGGAATGCAAAGATCCAATAGTGCAGATGAAGTCTGACTACTATAAAATATCCATGGACACTCTCAGATATCTATCTTACACAAAATTGAAATGTCTCTACAATGGTATGGAATCTGTGACCAAGGAAGATGATGAGTTGAAGAATGATATGATACATCCTCTAATGCCAAAGACACTTCCTGAAGCCTATTATAATCCTAATGGAGTGTTATATCTCTCCTCACAAAAGATACTGTCTCACTTTAAAATTCCATAGCACCTAACTCAGGCCAATAGAAGACAAATTATCAGTCTTATTGAGCTACTTCAGAAAAAGCCTGTGGCAAGAGAGAAGGACAAATAAATCATTGACATCATGAGGAAATTTATCAATGGCCAAGTAGCTGACTTTGCTACAAAGAAGTTTACAAAGAAAAGAAAAGATTATGAAGAGGGTGGTCAAGGCAAGAAAGATGATAAGCCTATATCTTGGAGTGATAAAGATGGGAAGAGCAAGAAGAAAGATGAGAAGAAGGATAATAAGAATGATGATAAAAGAAAAGACAATAAGTTTGAAGGAAAGAAAAGTCAAAAGCAGCAAGTTATTGATAACTACGTTAATGCACCTAACAAGTCTCAGGGCATTAACTTAGTTAACACAATTTCTAAAACTGCTCAACAATAAATCTCCATCAAATCCAAATCTTCACAAAGAAAACTAGTAAAAGTACTGCACATGGAGTGATAAGGAGGAAACTAAAGAAAGCTCAACCTTCAAAACTCAAGCCATGCCAACAGATCAAAGTCAACTCTGAGTCAAGAGTAAATTCAAGAAATCTACTAGTTCTAGGCTAGTGAGATATCCAAAATGGAGAAAATAAATCATTGTTCCTGACAAAGGACTTGCCATCAAGCCAATCCAGATGGAAGAAAATTATGACAAAGTCAAAATCAAGAAATTGATTGCAGATAGATTTATAAAGGTTGTACTCAGGGATCACATGGTGTTTGTTACAAATGTTGATGGTGAAGAGATGGGGTTCTACTATGATAGATCAATTGTCACCATTTATCAAAATAAAAGAGTACCCAGTCTAATGACAAGAAGAGTATGATAGACAAGCTTGAAATGATGAATGTTGCTGAGTATCTGGCTGACAAATACCAAAAAAATTTGACAAAGTTGTGGAGAGAAGGAAAATGACTCGGAGAAAGATGTTGGAAGATGAGGAGATTGAAAGAAATTCAGAAGAGCTAATGCGAGGGGAAAATGCCAAGTCTTCTCAAATCCTGATAGAATTAAAATCAAAACCTTCAGTGGTAGAGCAATTAAAGTTAGATTTAAATTTATCATGGATTATCCTCTAGAATCTTTTCAAATTTTTGCTGATGAATTGAAGGGTACCATTCTAATTGAAGAGATTATTGCTAGACAAGAATGCTTAAGTGTCATAGCTGAGATCAAGAAGAAAAGGAAGGAAGAAAAAGATGCTCTCTATGAAGTCTTCAAAATCAATATATGTAGGCTTGATATCTTGTTTAAATTTGTTCAAATGTCTTTTATTAAATTTGGGGAGATTGTTGGATCTAGACAAGTCTACCTCCCTTTGAATGTTATTACTTGTACTGTTGATGTAATAATTGTAGTACTTCTTGTATATGAATTTTGATCTAAATTATTATCATGTAAATTTGCAGTTAGAAGTCTTTCCTGCTGTAATTCTAAATGTAATTAATGATCACAAGAATAATATTCTTATAGGAGATTCATGATTTATTGATCATGCATTAGGAGGAATAATGCCTTAACAAATAAGGAATTCAAGTTGGAAATTCTTCTAAGCCAAACAACTAGTTGAGAAGTCTACAAATGAACTGGTCGAGAAGTCTCAGAAGTGTGAATAATAAAGCCCAAAATGAATTATTCGAGAAATCAAGAAACTATAACTAATCAAGAAGTGAAGTATGTAGAGAAGTCTCAATGTTGAGAAGTGAGCTACTCAATTATTCGAGAACTCCAAAAAAATCATATCAAGAAGTTAGTTGTTGAAGTGATAAAAAAATCTAAGGAATTGGTCTGATCGAGAAGTCTAAAAAATTTTTTTAGTCGAGAAGTCTCAAAACGAGTCTGATCGAGAAGTCTCAAAATAAGGCTGATCGAGAGGTATCAAGAGTAAATGATCTAGAAGTCTCAGAAGTGATCAACCGAGAATCCTACATCATGACTTCTCGAGGAGTTAAAGATCAAGAGTAATCGACTACTTCAAATAAGCTAGTTTCAAGAAAAAATGTAAAAGCAACAAACAAGTAACAGAAGTATTGTCAGGATCAGGGTAAGTCAAATCTGTGAATGATAATGACAAATCTACAAGGAAGCTTGAAGAAAGAACAAGACAAAAGACAGAAGATAGAATGCAAAAGTTATAGACTGTCGAATCAAAATAGTTAGCTAGAAATAGATTGTGTAAAATGTAAAGATGCCTTTGCTTGTTTCTAGTTATATCACCTAGGTCTGTGGAACATGTGGAAATGAGACAAGTTGTCTATTTAGCAAATGCACAACTTCACAGTCTATAGTGTGGAGTATTGTATTAACCAATTCATTCCTTATTTTCTCTCAAGAACAAGAAGCTGAAATTCATTCTTGAATTTCAGACTTATAGCAATTTCATTATGATAATATTTAGATTGAAAGTTAACTTGTGTGTGTTCTAAGTTCTTATTTCCGCATTTCATCTAGATACACATTCAAAGTTATGCTATTAAGTTTTAACCAAGCAAAAAAAAAATAAAAATAAACTTATACATTCACCCCCTTCTGCATAAGTTTCTCATAACTCATTCCTAACATAAGTGTTGGAAGAATAACTTCTCTAAAGGCCTTGGCAAGCTCTTCAAATACAAATGAAGAACAATCATTATGAAAATGATGAGCATGCTTCATGCTATTATGAACCGGAGAGTCAATAAATATGTCCCCTGGTAATTCAATAATAAAAGTATAAATACATTTTATAAATAAATCATATATAAAACACTTAAATGTTTTTTTCTAAAATATTAAAAATGTATTTTCCTATAATTATTCAGGTATATATATTCGGGTAGGGGTAAAACACTGTTCGACTTACATTAGCGGTATTATTGTTGTTAGTGATGGATATAAAAAAGTAATCTTAAAATCATAATAAATTAGTAAATTTTGAATTATATTGAACATTTATAATTGAATTAATTACTTGTTTTCATAATGCTTATAAAATTAGTACTAATATTTTGATTGTAATATAATTTTATTATATCAATTTTGACCATAAGCAGTTTAGTCAACATTACGCATGTCTAAAAATATTAATTATGATAAAATGGTAAATTAAAACGATCTTTAAAATTATATAAATACAATTTTATAATAATATATAAAAAGATTGAGGACATTATAATTTGTTTAGTATACTTTTAATTTAAAATTTTAAAAAAAAAAGAGAGCGACTTATTAAGAAGAATCGTCTTAACGAGAGTCAGCTTATTTATTATGGATGAGCATGTTAATCATTAAATTTTAATATTTATGTTATAATTTTTATATATTTTAAAAATAAGTGACTATTTTAATTTTTGAAAAAATATAAATATAATAACTTTTAAAATACACAAAACATTTCCCCATGCTTTATTTCTTATCATTTGAACTCTATTTATAAAAGTTTGAAGTAAAACTAAACAGTTTTTATTTAATAAAACGATTTTTATAATTATAAAAATTAAAACATAAAATTTAAATTATGTAGCCAACGCTAAAAGCATAAAACAAAACAGACCCATGTCATGTCACAGCTGCTGCATATAAATCCATAAACAAGGCCAGTAAAAACTATTCAAAAGATAGTCTCCGGGAACAATTTCGATCGGCGCAAAGCAATTAAAACGACGCCGTTTAGAATGGGTATCACTCTACCTCCTCTCATAAACGCACAGCTCAATTATCTCCTATCTCACTCCCCTTTCCCCATCAAGGTAACTAACTAACTAACTAACTAACTAATCAATCTGCTTAATTATTTAATTTTTAAAATTAATTTTTGATAATTTGATGTTATTGATTTAATTTATTTATGTTTTCAGGTTGAGCAGATGTGGTCTGGTTGCAGAAACCCTAGTTTACTTGATCGATTCACCTTAGCCATTCCCTTTTGCCTCGACTATATTAAATGTTAGTATACTTGCTACTGCTGTTTTCTGTGTCGTATTTCGCTATTGAAATCTGTTTTTTATGTGTGTGGAGCGGACGAATTTGCATTGTTGTTTTACGAGTTTATTATAGTTTGTGATAACTAAACTTGTACTTCTTGTCACGCTTGAAACGAAGCATTTAGTTGAGCTACAAATAGAACAATGTTTTTTCTTTCGATATTAGGTTGCTCCTGGTGAGTTTTCTTTTGTTGTTGAAGTAATGATTTGTTTGGCTGGAAGTAATGAATTTAGGAGGGAATGAAATGAAAGCTGTACTATTATCTAATTAAATATTCATAAATTTTCCCTACATACTCGGGGCATTCACATAAATTTAAAGTAGAGCTCAATCCGACTTATTATCATTACAAACCCCATCATAGGAAATTGGTACTCCCATCTTCTTTTCATTCATTTTATTTTGAAAATACTTTCCTTTGCATTATTTCTCTGCATTTCATTTAGTTCACAGACTTACGTTCTATTTTGTCATATTTCATTTCTTATAACCAAACTAAATGCATGTGGCATGGTGTAGACATGGTTAAGAAATATCGATAAAAGTAATCAACACCTATCTCCAGAGTTAGTTGGTAGAAAGACACACATGTAGTTCCACATATTTATTATTGAGTACTCAATCAATACATATTTAAATTAGATTAGTAATTAAGTTTAAGAGTTATATAGAGGTAAGCATAGTAAAAAGAAATTAATAAAAAACATTTTAATTGATACGTACTTCCTAATATTTCTCCACTAATAATGAAAATAAACCTTTCCGACTCTTCTAGCCTGAATCTGTTGTATACCGAGTAATCCTAATGTAATTAATCTGCTTTTTAATTACAATAAAAATTGTCTTTGAATGATAATATAAAATATATAAACATTAACTTTTTACTTGTTCTACATAAAAGATGATTATATATGGCTGTTTAAATGTAGGGGATATTATATACAATGCCAATAATCCATTAATTGCACCTGATGTTATATTCGGGCCCGAGGATGAATCTTTCCACCCATTTCGTGGCATGGGGGAAAAAAGTTTGTCAAAAAAGAGCAGTCTGTCAGGGTGGAACTACAAAGATCCTACTTGTCTTCTCTCTTTGATTTGTGAACTTCGGTGAGGTTTTCTCTCTATTATCCATTATCCTGTCAAGATTTTTTGTTTTTGTTTGTTTACACATATTTCAGTTTTAACTTATACTTGGATTTATATTTTTATAGGGACTTGTATATGGTGTACCAGAAGAAGCGTGTCGGGGAAGTCGATGATGATAGGCTGAAGTTTGAACTTGGTACCATTATCTCGAAAGAGGTAAGTGTTTAACATTTGTTTAATGTGAATTTATTTGCTTCGTGTCGGTGATAATATTGTTGATATGATGCGTAGATATACTATCCTTTGAGAACAGTAGAACCTTATTATTTTCAAAATGAACTTGTCTATTCATGTAGCTAGGTACTATCCAGGCTAGCAACACTTATGTCCTTGTATATTATTTTATTAAAATATGCTTTAATTGCTTTTGTGATTTTTATTGTTGTTATCTTTTATGTTCCTCTCTAAATCTTGAGTGTCATGCTCCAGGGACTTGAGATGTACATGAACTCCGGAGTAGACAGGGTAACTCATAACAAGGCACATGCCTCTTATTTATAGTGTCTAAAAGGAGAATACGGTTATATTAATCTACTTTTGACTATATTTTCTGCAACTATATATCTAGCGTAGCCAGAAGAGGTAAGATTTGCAGTGCCTTTACTTGGGATGGATATCAACAAAATTGTCACTGGCTCCTCTTGGCGACAGCAGCAGAAGATACACCTACAGGTTTTATTGAATATTTTTTAAGAGCAAGTCCAATGCTAATGTTAAAATAGATATAGCTATTGCTAATGTTGTAAATAGAACCAACAATAAAACTTGTTTTTATCTTCATTTCCCTCCAATTTCCCAATTGTATTCCCTTGTAATAATTATAGCTACATTTGTACTTGGTCCTAAATATAGAACTTTTATCACCTTCTTTAGCTTTGCATTGGATGCTATGTTCTATAATTGATGCTATATTATAGAAATAACACCTCCTTTAGCATTGTATTGGACTTGCTCTAAGTAGAAATTTAGACTTGTTATAAAAAAAGGCACATATCAGGGAACTATATACAGATGGTAAAATTATATTGCCTGCATGCCAAAACAATTATAAGAAGCAGGCACAAGTAAAATATTATATAAAAATTCACACTTCCTTCTCTGTTTATTTTTTCTATCAATTGCTATGATGTCACATTTATATTGTGAAATATATTGGCTTACCAAATTATTAAATCAAAATGTAAGAAGAACCCTTTTGAATTAATTTAGCAATGGTGGCAAAGTTGTGTTGGGTCAAGGTGTATGTAAAAGAAAATCTGAAGTAGGAAATGTTTTGCGCGGAGATTGATGTCATTCTTTTTTTTTTCTCCTTTTGTGGATATGGAGATAGGAACCATCTCAGCTGCTTGTGACTACCCAAATAACTTGTAGACATGTTTCTAACATGATTAGCTACAAAGATTGATGTTTTATAATATTTGATAACTGATCCAGAATTTAGTTCATCAAATTTATTATTATCAGTCTCCATCTCTTCTACTTTCGATCTAAGATGGGTTTCCTGTTGAGTGCAGGTCATCTTTCCCGTCGTTGGAAAATTTATAAACAAGCCTCCAGTCCCGCGTTTAAAGTTGGTTTCTACTCCTGATCTGAGGGCTGTATTGGCAGTCGAGGACATCAGGCTTCCTCCATGGTCAGATGGGATGTAAGTGATCTCCACCCTCCCATCCACACACTGAGTAAAAAATAATTGTTCTTTTGGGTTTTTAACAATTTCGGCCTTTAAGTATGTCATTATGTTGATATACACCCCCTCAAACACAATCTTTGTATATCCCAGCTCTTTATGTTTGTCAAATTGCATAAATCGACCAATTTAAATTTGTTAAATTGTATATTCTAACCCTTTAATGGGATTTTTAAGGAAACATATTGGGTCTTTTTTAGTGTAATATCTGTTTTGCATGAGAACGCCAACAAATCAAAGCTTATACAATATACATTTCAGTACATTTTATAAAAAGTTATAATTCTCTCTCTCTTAATTCCTCAAAGGTGCTTGGCTGAATATCTTCCCAATTTAGAGGAGTTGTTGGCATCCCAGGTAAGAATTTTCAGTTTTCCACTCTTACAAATGCGCCTTTATGTTAACTCTCCATTTGGATAGAAGTTTGACGTTATATTTTGACATATCCATTTTCTCTTTTTAGATTAGAGATGCAGTTTCATCAATTGAAGTTCGAAGGCAATTTATTGTTGCACTAGCTCCTGTTTTTGGAAGGCCACTAGAAGCTGATCCAGTTTGTGTTCTCCCCTTGAGAAACTTTATTAGTGAATGTACTTGTATCGACACCATTGCTAAGATTACCTTGCTTGTTGCCAGGTCTTCTGCAGAAAGGCTTCCTATCTAGCTGTGTCAGGGATCTTTACTTTTGTGGTATAATATTATTCATTAGTCTCTAAATTTTATAAATCACAAACTGTGTTGTTTTACTTTTTTTTCAAAAGCTAAGCATAAATTTGGAGCTGCAATTTTGTAAAGGTAGTGTAGCACTGGTAAAATAAATTATTACACTAGGAATGGGTACAACTTTTACAGTTCTACTGTTTACTAGTACTGCCGAGGTACACTTAGAATACGTATACTGCTAATTCATTAGTATGACCTCAACTTTATGACCATGACATGATAATGTATGAGGCTTCTATTTTTGTATTGCCGTGCAATTTTCCGCCTTTCTCAGAATAGTATCAAGGGTATATGAAACTATTATTTGCTCTATCAAATTCCATGATACAGATCAACTCTGTCTGTTTAATAAATAATTTACTGCTGCCATTTGATGATTCAGCATATCCTTTTCTTTAATTATCCGAATATATTCTTTTATAGGTGATTAAGTATTTTGGTCACATATTTTTTAAGCATGTTCAGTCATTTACGCCCAAAAGAGTAAAAATTGGTTGTAATGCATTTACTTTTATAAGTTCGTATCCATAGATTCCAACTACTAATGCTCCCCTGTTTTTTGTGCAATGTCCTTTTCACCTCCTGTTTATATTTATATGGTCATGGCCACATAGGAAGAAAGTATGTAACCATCATAGATAATCAGTTCCATTTCTAAGGCGAATTAGGGGGCAACTGCGATAGGGACCAATAGATGTAGTCAAATTTATGTATCTTGTTTGAGTGTGTTACTTCTAGAGCGCAGTCTTGATATTTATTTATCTAGTTTGTTTTTTAGCAACTGATATTTAAATTTTCACTTTCTATACATAGTTGATGCACAAATGAAGTGACTGCTGGTACAGTTAATGTTTTTGTCTAGTTAAAATTGGAACTTTTTTTTACTCAGCTGAATCTTGCTATGATCTTGGAGCATTATAACATTGTTTTCCATGGGCAAATCCAATACAAATCAGTTCCTTGGGAGCACGGACAAAAGATACCCACAGATTTTAAATTTATTTTAGTCAAAATGCACGAGACCTGTTATTAATTTAGTAGAATTTGACATATCACATGCTAGTAGAGGGTTTTGATGTTGATCAGGAAAAATTTCTAGCTTGTATGTCAATGAAAAATGCCTTAACACTGCAGTTTAGCAACTAATGCTATATTATTGAACTACTAAACTCGTTCAGTACTCTTGGCTCTTGTATATTAATCCTTTTAGCTATTGGACTCTCGATGCTCAGTTCAACTAATTTAACTTTCTTGTTGGCAGGTTCATTTCACCCTTGCACTTCAATTTCCTAAGCAACCACCTCTTCTCGTGCTTCAGAGTTCTCAGGTGAATTAATTGATGAGGAAAAAAAACACTTGTCAAGTAATTGCTTGCAGTAATCTTAAAAGTTTTAGTTATAATCTCTGGGTTTTGCTATTAGCAAACTAACTTGTTTACTCCACCATTTGGTTTAAAATTTGTAACCATAATTGAGCAGGCTATTGTCCTATTGCCTTTTTCTTAATACCTTCCTTTTTTGTGTAGCATTTTGATCCCCGCGGAGCAGCACTTAAGTCGTCTCCTTTAACTGAGTACCCATGGAGCCCGAGATGGGATGCATCGGAAATGGCCGAGCGGTTCTTGTAAGTTCCACTGTTTTTCTCTTTTCTAGTCATTTATTATTTTATTCTCTCTGCCTTCTCAAACACAAGTACGCTGCTCAATATTTGGCAGTGATTTTGTTGCGGATGAATGTTTGAATTTTAGAAAAACCTGCAACGAAAGTGTGCATCAGCAGCAACGGTAAGGATGTGCTGGTTGGTAATCCTTGGTAGTTAATCCAATTA
>QRFB01006509.1:15040-26090 GCA_008931105.1 Oenanthe javanica | reverse complement strand
TCCACTTTTATCATCACCCGGTCAAAGGTAACTTTTAATGTAATCAAAGTATATTAATTCTCGTATAGAAATATAATGAATTTCAGGTCTAAGGATCATTACACCATTATCACAGTGAGAATTATTTATGACACTTATTTAAATGTAGAATCTCACGGCGGGTCATTCCAGTGCCATGCATTGAGACATGCCCTTATGTTCTTGACTTTAGTATCCCCATACCTATGACCAATGAGATGTGGTCATCTGTCAAGAAACATACTAGTCTTTGTGCATTATTATTGTCCTTAAATAATAATACTCGACTAGGGAATTTTAGGAATAAGATACTATTCATATAATCTCATTTTTAAGTCACATACTTAAAGATATATAATACGTATCAAAATTCCAAGGACATTTATTATGCTTTCAATTTATTACGCAGTAAATAAAACATAATAAATAAATAATAATCAATAAAACATAATCCTTAATAATAAATATTTTCCTTAAAATATAAAAAATATTGTCTCTATAGCACAATTACTAACACTAGGAAGGTGTGTGATAAATATGGTAGTGTAAATCATTTGTCTATGCAATGCAAGAAAGAAAAGAATTCCATATCTTCAAATGATTTGAATGCACATGCCATGTCTGTTAATGCCATGCTTACCAATCATATGCTCATAAGCGTCATGTCTTCTAATTTGGTTGCACCCAATGTTCATATGCCTTATGCACAATTTCCATACATGTATAATCCATTCTTTGCATATGCAAATATGAATATGCCTGGAATGCCATGGAACATGCCTAATGTAGATAATGAAATGCATGGAAATTCTATCATGAGTTCCAAGGTGTTTGAGCCACAAAATCCAAGTCCGAAAGTTAAAGTGGATTTAAACCCACCAAAATAAAGGGAATCAAAGTTGGCAACCAAGGCCCAGGCTGCAACTAATAAAAGAGGACCCAAGGCAACTTGGGTACCAAAAGCAACTTGATTGTTTTACATGTGTGCAGGGAAACAGGAAGAAAAATCTTTGGTATCTGGATAGTGGATGTTCTAGGCACATNTGGTATTTGGATAGTGGATGTTCTAGGCACATGACTGGAGATTTGTCCCTGCTCACAAAGTTTGTGGAAAAGGCTGGTCCAAGAGTTATTTTTGGAGATAACAACAAAGGTTTTACTCTGGGATATGGCTCAATTACAAGAGAAAATGTTATCATTGAACCTGTAGCACTAGTTGATGGGTTGAGGCACAATTTACTCAGTATTAGACAACTGTGTGATAATGGAAATGGTGTGTGGTTCTCAACTGGATCATGCATCATAGCCAACAAAGTATCTGCTGAAATTCTCTTAAATGGTGAAAGAAAAGGAAATGTCTATGTGACTGATTTTAACTCTGTAAAGGAAAATTCAATGACATGTTTACTTAGTAAATCCAATACAGATTAAAATTGGATTTGGCACAAGCAGCTAGCTCATTTA
Organism: Oenanthe javanica; assembly: GCA_008931105.1. Classification (NCBI taxonomy): domain Eukaryota; kingdom Viridiplantae; phylum Streptophyta; class Magnoliopsida; order Apiales; family Apiaceae; genus Oenanthe; species Oenanthe javanica. Next base: position 24,608 of record QRFB01006509.1, on the reverse strand, counting down.
AATTTCAAATCCATGAATCAATTGGTTAGAAAGAATATGGTTAGAGGCATTCCACAAATGGAATTCACCAAGGATGGACTATGTGATGCCTGTCAAAAGGGAAAACAAAGGAAAGCATCATTCAAGTCAAAGTCTAAATCATCAATTGATAAGCCTCTGAAATTATTGCACATGGACTTATTTGGTCATATCAACATCATGTTAATTGCCAAAAAGAAATATGCCTTAGTAATAGTGGATGACTTCACTAGATATACATGGGTATATTTCTTACATTCTAAGGATGAGGCAAGCAAATTCATTATCAACCATGTGATGAATGTTGACAATGGCACTGAATGCAAGGTCGATAAAATAAGAAGTGATAATGGTACTAAACTCAAGAATGCAACAATGAAAGAATTCTGTGAAGAAAAAGGTATAACTCATCATTTCTATACACCAAGAACTCCACAGTAAAATGGAGTTATTGAAAGGAAAAATAGGACCTTGATTGAAGCTGCTAGAACTATGTTAGAAGAAGCAAAACTTCCTACATATTTCTGGGCAGAAGCAATTAATACTGCTTGTTACATTCAAAATATTTCCATGGTCAATCAACTACAAGGCAAAACACCATATCAATTGATGAAGAAAGACAAGAAGCCAACATTTAATTTTCTTCATGTCTTTGGCTGCAAATGTTTTGTACTAAGAAATCAAGGTGAAAATCTGGGAAAGTTTGAAGCCAAGGCTGATGAGGCTATATTTGTTGGATATGGAATAACAACCAAAGCTTACAGAGTTTACAATCTTAGATTACACATTGTTATGGAATCTATGCATGTAGTCTTTGATGATAAGAAGATTCAANTACAGAGTCTACAATCTTAGATTACACATTGTTATGGAATCTATGCATGTAGTCTTTGATGATAAGAAGATTCAATGGTTGTTTGATGAAGGATATCATGACTTATTGCATTTTAAAAATGAATCAACAGGCAATGGTGGAGAAAGTGATGATGATGTAGAAATTTCAAGAAATCAAGTACCCAGAAACACCCCATCAATTGATGTCAATGCATCAATAGATAACTTATCAGTTGATAATCATCAATCTACTGATAATACATCAATTGATAACCATTCAATGGATAACAATTCTGCTCAACAGTCTTCAAGTAGAGTATCCATCTCAGGGGGAGAGTTTTCAAATGATCAATCACATCACTATGATCATAACAATTCCAATGATCATGAAGCATCATCTTCAAGGTCAAATTTACCATCACAAAGGAAATGGACAAGAAGCCATCCCTTTGAATTAATTATTAGAGATGCANTCACAATGATCATAACAATTCCAATGATCATGAAGCATCATCTTCAAGGTCAAATTTACCATCACAAAGGAAATGGACAAGAAGCCATCCCTTTGAATTAATTATTAGAGATGCAAATGATGGTGTCAAACCTAGAAGTGCAACTCAAAATGAATGTTTGTATAGTAGTTTCATGTCTCAAGATGAACCAAAAAGGATTGAAGAAGCTTTGAATGATCCTAATTGGATAATTGTTATGCAAGAAGAGTTGAATTAGTTTGAAAGAAACAAGGTATGGAAGCTAGTGCCCAAACCAAAGAACAAGTCTGTCATTGCNAATTGCTATGCAAGAAGAGTTGAATCAATTTGAAAGAAACAAGGTATGGAAGCTGGTGCCCAAACCAAAGAACAAGTCTATCATTGGTACAAAATGGGTGTTCAGAAATAAAATGGATGAATCTGGTACAGTAACAAGGAANCATTGGTACAAAATGGGTGTTCAGAAACAAAATGGATGAATCTGGTACAGTGACAAGAAATAAAGCAAGATTAGTGGCAAAGGGCTATTCACAAGAAGAAGGCATAGATTTTGATGAAACATTTGCACCAGTTGCAAGGTTGGAAGCAATCAGAATCTTTCTAGCATATGTTGCTCGTGTTAATTTCAAAGTGTATCAGATGGATGTGAAAAGTGTTTTCCTCAATGGAGAACTAGAAGAAGAAGTTTATGTAGAACAACCTCCTGGTTTTATTGATCCTATTCATCCTGGATTTGTATACTATCTTCTCAAGGCACTTTATGGATTGAAGCAAGCACCTAGAGCCTGGTATGACACATTGTCTAAATTCTTGATTGAGAATCACTTCACAAGAGGTACTGTTGATAAAACTATCTTTCATAGAAATGTTAGTGGCACTATGATTCTTGTATAAATCTATGTAGATGACATTATTTTTGGCTCAACTAATGAAAAACTTTGTCAAGTTTGCTAAGTTGATGCAGAGTAAATGTGAAATAAGAGCATGATGGGAGAACTAACCTACTTTCTTGGCTTGCAAATCAAACAAGTTAAAAATGGTATTTTCATAAATCAAACCAAATATATTTCTGATTTATTAAAGAGATTTGATTTAAGTGAATGTTCTTCTGCTAAAACTCCCATGGCCACTGCAACTAAACTTGAATTAAACACTAAGGAAGCAGAAGTGGACATTTCAAGTTATAGAGGCATGGTTGGCTCATTACTTTATTTAACTGCAAGTAGGCCAGACATAATGTTTGATACATGTCTTTGTGCTAGTTTTCAGGCTGATCCTAGGGAATCTCATTTGATTGCAATAAAAAGAATATTCAGATATCTCAAAGGAACACCAAATCTTGGAATTTGGTATCCTAGAGACTCTGGATTTCATCTAATTGTCTATTCAGATGTAGACTATACAGGTTGCAGGATTGACAAAAAAATTACCACAAGCACCTGTCAATTTCTAGGAAATAAGCTTGTATCATGGTTTAGCAAGAAGTAAAATTCAGTGTCTACATCTATTGCAGAAGCTGAATATATTGCAGCTGGAAGTTGTTGTGCACAAATATTATGGATGAGGAATAAACTATTTGACTATGGGTTCAACATGAACAAGATTCTTATTTTCTGTGATAACACAAGTGCCATTGTAATAATAGAAAATCATGTGCAACATTCCAGAACCAAGCACATTGACAAAAGGTATCACTTCATTAGAGAACATGTAATGAATGTTACAGTTGAATTACATTTTGTCCCTAGTGAAAGACAACTTGCAAATATTTTTACCAAACCATTAGATAAATCTACTTTCACTAGACTGATCTGTGATTTAGGTATGCTTAACTATGTTTAATCTATTAAATGTCTGACAAGTTATGATCTATATTTTTTTATAGCCATTGACTATGTCAATCTGTTGATTTTTCTATAATCAATTGATAAACATTGTACATATCAATGAATATCTAAAGCTGTCGACAGATAAACATATCAATTGATGATACATTTGTTTATCAATGGATAGTTGTAGCTATCGACAGATAAATATATCAATTAATGATATATTTATTTATCGATGCATGTTTGCAGCTGTCAACAGATAAATGTATCAATTGATGTTATTTGCCCTTAAGTACACTAACTTTGGATAAGGGGGGGTTGAATACAAACTTAAGAACTATTTAAACTTCTTGCGGATTTAAGTTTTTATTCAATAAAAGTGTTTGAGGAATTATTGAAAGAGCTGATCGAATTGACAAGATAAATAATAAACGGATAGAAAGAAAACAAGACAAGCAAAATTAAAAATTACTAGTGGATTGGTTTTTCCACTAGTATGCTTTTTGCTTTCAAGAAATCTTGGTAGAAATACCAAGCTGCTTACAAAGTGTTTCTGCACTATAATGCTTACAATATGTCTTACACTTTTTCACTCTTGTTTTCTCACACTTTGCTACAATGGACTACTAGCTACTTTATAGTAGTTTTCTTCTCTTCTATTTCCTATCGACAGATAACATTATTAATTACAAATTACAATGTTTACATGAAAATAGAAATTAGCTACTTTCACAGTCTTCATTGGACTTGTCTAGTCCTGAAAGTATCTTTGTCTTGATGCATTCCTTGAAGACTGTGTTGCCTTAAAAGTCTTCACAATCTTGACAGGACTGTATTCCATTGATTCAGTTTCTGCACAGTTTCCTTCCTTCTGTCTTTAACTAAATTGGGAAACCTTAATCAACTGATAAATGATGTTAAGCTTATCAGTTGATTCTTCTTTGCTCATCCATTGATGGATAGGCTATCCATCGATCAATTGATGTATCGATGGATAATCCAGTTATCCATCGACTCATTATCCATTGATGAACTGTTATCTATTGATTACCCTTATCCGTTGATGACTTTCATCCGTTGATGGCTTTTATCCGTTGAGTAGTGTCTTCATCCATCGACTTCAATATCCGTTGATCACATCATTTGTGAGAATTCTGACTTAGAATATTTACAATTGATCAGCCATTCTTCACATCCGTTAAGAAGCTATCAATTGAAGTCAAGTAATATCAGTTGACTACTTCATAGTATTCATCAAGGCAATACAATTAATTGATAGAGAAACATGAATCACATGTTACAATCCAATTTATCAGTTGATTAACAAGCTTCAACTGATAACTGGTTTCCTAGTCAATGGATATTTATAAGTCATATATCCATCGACTAGTTACAATCAATTTTTTTAAATCCCTATTGAAATTTTAAGTAATTTGTTATCATCAAAACTCATAATTCCTATTGAAATTCTAAGTAATATGTAAAATATACATAAATTTTCTGTTGATGATAACAAAACTCCTAAACATTTTCATTCTAGCAGGAATTTCAATATTGGCAGAAATAATTTAAGATAGAGTGATCAAATACTAGTAAGAGATAAATTATGACAATTTGATGTTGAGTCTGAATCTTTTATCTTCTTCTTCTCCCCCCTTGACTCATTCATTTTGTCTTCATTTTTCTATACAAGGATCCCTTCAGAATCTTCTCATCCTCAACCCTGTAGTCCAGTTGGCTTGCAAGATGGTTTGATTCCAGATTGGGCAGTTTGTCAATTTCTTGACAAATATCAATGCATTTTTCCCTGCCTTCCATGTCCTTGTAGATCATCATGTAGAATGGTGCATGAAGCACCTTCATTCCTTCAGGGTTTTAAATTTTGATTCTGTCATCTCTTTCTTCTTGAATAGGTGTCTCCCTTATCTTCTTCATTTTCTCAAGAATGGTTTTCCCTAGATCTTCAGTTAGATAATACTTTCTGTTGAGCATGGTGTAGATCTTCCTTAAGATGCCATATCCTTGGTCCAAGAGTAGATTGAATGTGAAAGTTGAATGTGATCCATCTTCATACTCAATGTGAAGTAGATCATCGTCCCTCTTCCTTTGACCTTTTACTGCAATCATTCCTTCACTCTTGATTGGCACGAAATTTTTAACCTTGGGTTTGAACACTTTTATCTCTTTGGCTTGACCTCTTCCAGATGCTTGATTTTCAAGCTTCACCTCCTTTGGCTTCTCCTCTTCAGCAACAACAAGCTTCCTTTTGACTCCAGAAGATTTTGGTTCATCCACAGGCTTGTTTGCTCTTTGTTTCATTCTAGGCCTCCCTTTACCTTCTCTTCTTTATGGCTTCCCTAATTAGCCTGTCCTCTTCATCAAATTGCTTTTGCAGTTGAATGGCTAGATCTTCTTGTGCCATTACTTGTTGTTCCCTTTATTTTATGCCAACGGCTATTGCTTTGCCCAATAGCTTCTCTCCTTCACTCATGGCAGAATTTTTCTTCTTCTTGTCTTCTTCTATAGCAATCCCTTTACCTTTTCTGTCACCAGTCTGTGAGCTACCTTCATCTACCCTTATTTCTCCGTTCTCAAGAGTTTCTGGCAATATGGCAATTGGCTCATGTGCATCAATCTCCTTGTTTTTGCTAACAATGGAATCTAATTGCTGTACAATTTGTTGAGCCAATGTCTGCTTTTCATCTTTCCTTTGGATGACAGACTCTGTATTCTTGATTACAACTTCAACTTCCTTTCTCCTCTCCCCATACTTCTCCCCCTTTTTGTTATCAGCAACTGGTTGTGCCATGGAGGCAGAAATAATAGGAGTTTCCAAAAGTTGGTTCAGAAGATTGATTTGGTTGACTTGATTCTTCAGAATTAATTTCATGTTGTGTTCCATAGCAGTCACTCTTTTCTCCAATACCACTACCTTGTCTTTGGCTGTAGACTCGGTATCTAGCCTTTTCTTGATTCTAGTTAACATTGTAAGGCTGAGTCTTGAGTCAATTGTGGAGTCAAAGTGCATCCTTGAGTTATCAATTTCCTCTCTGGTCTTCTTTAATTCATACTTAGATCCTGTGACATGCATTTTCTGAATCTTTAAGTTGTCCCTATAAAAGTTGAGAATTCTTCTGTGTAAAGGATCCCCTATATTCACTTCAGCCATGGATCTCCTGTAGTGAGAAATTATGGCCTTCTCAGTATCAGCCAAACTTGTTTCATCACTGTCCACATCAGGGTCTAGAAGCTCATCATCAGAACTATCTTCAAAGTCTTCAGGATTCATGTGGGATACATCATCAGGTTATCTAGCTAGATTTTCCTTTCCACTCCTGAATTGTTCCTCTGTCTGCACCAATCCCAACATTTGTTCAGCTACTTGATTAGTGGCTGCTGCCAATTCTTGATAGTGTGGATCTTCATGTTGAAAGGTTGAAGCATCAAGATTGACTTCAAACTCATCATACACTTCCATGTGGGCATCTGTAACTCCTGCAGAAACTCCATTTCCTTCATTTCCCCCTGACTCCAACCCCAACTCCTGGGTGAGTTCTGTTGCAAGCTGCTCAGTTTTAGAAGTTGATGCTTCATTGGATGGTGAAATGGATTTCTCTCTATTCATTTCTCTCTCACCCTCCTCTCTCTATTCTTGCATCAGGATCTCATCCTGGATCCTCACCTCTCCCTTACTTTCCTCTCCTTTTGCATCACCTGCTAAGGTAGAACTCTCTTTGCTAGCACCCTCTCCTTTTGCCACCTCATAAAAATTTGAGGTCCCCTCATTCACACACTCTTCTTTTTCCAAGGTATGCAAACCTTACCCTCACACACCTCACTCACTCCACTCAATACTAGTAGTGTATTGGCAACCTGAATTGTTTCAATGGATGATTCATGAAAAGGAATGAATGTGTCAATCGATGGATAAGAAATATCCGTCGATTGATGAATATCCATTGATTGGAGCTCATCGATGGATGTAAGGATATCCATCGATGGAAGTACATTAGTCAATGGATGTTGGATATCAGTTGATTGAGTAATATCCATTGACTTGTGAGAATTTGCAGTATGTTCCTAATCAGCCAAGGTGTTAACCTTATCTGGTGATACAGGTGAGAGTGTTGGCTCCACCCTGAGTTGCAAAGAGGGTGAATTTGAAACATTGAAGTTATCAATCAACAATGTTTCTGAAGAAATAGATTTTGAGGGAGATTGAGGAGATGAGATAGATAGAGAGTGGGGTTGTGCCTCAGGAAAAGTCTGAGACACATCAAGAAAAGAAACTGAAGGCTCCACCAAATTTGCATTTGGATTTGCAGGTGTGTGTGTGTTCCCTGTGCACTATTTGTGTCCTTCTTTCTCCTTTTGTATGGCTGTAGAATTTTATGACCCTTACCCCCATCTGATGGTCCTGGTTGAGACCTTTGTTCAATAGTTACACCTTGTTGAGAAGGTACAACTAGGGATGTGTTTAATTCCTTTATCACAGCCTCAATCTATTGAGAGATTGGGCTGATGGTTGGATGGATAATCTCAACCTCTCATTCCTTATCCTTCTGGCTTTCTTGATGTTGGCAAGTTCCCTCACCCTTATCAACCACCTTCACACTCCCCTCAGTTGTTTTTCTTTTCTTAGTTTTTACAACAGTAGTCTTTTGAGAAACTACCAAGGTGGTTTGTTTAGATTTGATTTTGGAAGGTTGTGCAACTTGGGTAGGAAGGATGGGGGCATTTCCATCTCCCTCCATTGTTACAGAAGGCAAAGAAAGTGGAATACCAGAAGAGGTGAAAGAAAAGTTGAGTTTATTTAGATATACTTGAAAAAAAGGAGGATAAATGAGGCACAACTTAGGATGTAAGTTGATTCTCACCAAGTCCTTGAAGACCCTTTTGTTTTGCATCCATGGCTCTAGTGTCTCCATATCTGCACTAATCTCATATTCTCCAATGGAGGCATTAATTAACAGCATAAAGAATCTAGCAAAATAAATGTTATTTTTAGGAGTAATGTGCTAAAATTAAAGTACTTATCAAATAGGATAGAATAAGCAATTTTTTGCATACTTGTGGTAATTGCATCAAAATTATTTATTTTTCCAGAAAATACTTTAATAATAACATCAAAGAAGTAACTCATTTCTTCTCTTAGATTTTTCCTAACAACCTCACCTAAACTAGTTACAGTATTTGCATAGTTAACAGATTCTAGCATGTCCCTAATCTCATTTTCAGTAGGTGACCTATCACAATTATTTTCAGGTAATTCTAAACATTAAGACAAAATAGTACTTGTAATGGTATAAGAATTACCTCTGCAAGTATAAGAAATTACATTCCCATCTTGTGATACTTCTGCAGAGTTCCATAGTTTCTCAAAAAAAGAACACACTATTGTGGATGTTTCACTGAGTGCTTTGGACACTTTGCAGTCTCCCAGAAATCGCATCAACAGATGGAAGTCCACAGGAGCATCATTCACTGTTAGACATGCTGTGAAGTTGTTTTGTTCATATGTGAACCCAATGGAGGAGATNGAGACAATCTTCTTTTGTGGTGCCATTTCTGATTCTTGAAAGAATAGAAAGAACTTGAAAGCGAGTAAGTGAATTTGACAAGAATAAGCTTGAGAGAGAGAAACAGAGCTGCAGCACTTTGAGATAAAAAATAAAATAGCAATTGAGAATGAAGTAAGAATTATTATTGCTATTTATATTCTCTGTGATTAAAAAGACTTGAGTAGTCAGTTTAATTAAGGATATAATCGTTGTGAGATAAAAAGAGTTAAAGTTAATTACTATAAATGACAATTGATGGGTANTTTATTACCCTTGATGGTAATTCTCCAACGGCTATAATCTGATCAACGGATGAATAAAACTGTAGAAATTCTATTACCGCCGATGGATAAAATAAAGAATTAATGATTTATCGATCAATAAATAACTATTAAGGTAATTATCTGTCGATAGATAAATATCCATCGAAAGGAGTAGAATTTATCTGTTGATCCAAATAATTAAGAGAAAATTTATCAATCGATAAACAATTACTTAGGCAATTATCTGTCGATAGATAAATATCCATCGATAGGAATATATTTTATCTGTTGATCAAATATATCCATCGATAGCTGCNATCAACGGATGAATAAAACTGTAGAAATTCTATTACTATCGACGGATAAAAATAGAGAATTAATCATTTATCGATCGATCACTAACTACCAAGGTAATTAACTGTCGATAGATAAATATCCATCGATAGGAATATATTTTATCTGTTGATCAAATATATCCATCGATAGCTGCAAAATATCCATTGATAATTAACACAGTTATCAATTGATTAACTTGTTTCAATAGATACTTGTGAACAATGTCAAAGAAAAAA